>LXGU01000222.1:0-36473 GCA_001640685.1 Catunica adiposa
TTCGACTCCGAGTGAGGGCAAGCGAGAGTTTGCTTTTGTGTTCTTGTCCTTTTTGTAGACTACCTATTATCTAGGGTTGATAGTATCATCGAAATCTGTCTGCCAGTCATCTTCAAGTTTTCAATTCCGCCTCCCTATCAAGCCCTCATCCCTTTTTTCTCTCTTTTTTTTCTTTCTGCCTATTATTCAATCTATTACCACAGCGATCACTTGTCTCATTTCTCCGAGGTTATGATCTGTGTCAGCTGACCTTTTGCATCGCCATTCGCCTTACCTTGGATTCCAACGGAAAGCCACCTTTGGCCATGCACATACTAAGTTTACCTGTCCGTGATCAATGACATAAAGACGGTGTAAGGATTACTGTTTTAGGTATGGTTGACATCGATAATTTAATGTACGGTTCCGAAACCTAAAGACTTGGTACCCACCGGGACCGAGGGTATGCATGTGGATATCTACATATAATTATTGACAACTGGCTATGCACATGTCAGTTCATTAACTCCATATGTCCATCTACCTCTTCATCCAAACTCCCTATCCCGTTCATTTAGGCATCTGCTCCCCACCTTCCCACCTCCCCCGACCTACCACTCCGCACATTATTTTCCCTTCTCGGCATATCCCCTCGTTCCCTCCCCGTTCCAGAAGCCGTCACCCACATGGGCTTTTCCAATTTGGGAATCCCTTCGAGTGCATGCTACCTGCGTATCATCGTCTATAAACCCACAACCCGATATGTTATATCCGCCTTCCTTATTTGCTTTGCGCGCGACCGGCGGTTATCTGTGCACGAGGCAGGCCGGAGTCTGGGCAGGAAAAGTGAGTGTTGGAGGTTGGTGGTAGAGAGTAACCCTTTTGTGACAATATGAGACTGGGAGATTGGGCTGGTGGTACCGGTAGCAATAACAGTAACAGACCTACGCGTATGTAGGCCAATGGGAGAAGAGGGGCGTTTAGGCGTTAATGGAACAGTATTATATGGTGGATTGTAACACAAAAGTATATAGTGTGGATAATCTTATTGGCTGCGAGCCGAGGTTGTCTACTAAGTGTGCATCATGGCCTTCAGTGTTCGCGTTAGATATAGCTCAGGATGAACGCCGATAGTAACCTTGCCAGGCGCATTTCAGGATCCATAAATGTTCAGGTGCTCAAAATGAAGTCAATGGATTCTATTTGACAAGGCCAAGGGAGTTCTAAGACCACGGGACATCAAAGACCGAATGATAGACGACAGGTGCAGGACCGTAAGACCATGAAGTATGATGATCTCCCATGAAGAACGCCGTTCGGCTTTGGACCAATAGCAACAAGTTGGCTTGCCAAACCCTGGTCGACCAGCCATTTTTAGGTTTGATGGAGGGTGGGACCAAACAGGGTGAAAGAAGTGACGTCGAGATGAATATTTTGTTACATGGTGGTTACAGTTTATTCAGTTGATTGATGCTTCGACTCTTCTTGGGATTACTAAGTTGTGGACATATAACCATGTAGCCATACACCAGATATGCCACCGACAAAGAACCTCAACTCAACACAATTAGCTAACGGATTAAGCCAACTTACACCTCGCCTACCATTCCCCCTTTTAATAACGACTACTATGAAAACAGAAAGTCCAATCTAACCTTCCGATCTTCCTCTAGTCTTCGCCTTTCGTCACCTTCCTCCGCCACTGACGCCATCTCTTCTCTCCACTGCGGAATCCACCCACTCCACCCATTTTATTGAAACTTCCCCTAGTGTAACCCTCTGCTTCATGACTTGCGTATGTGGCCCTTGGCCATTGGCTGTTGAGATTGAGGATTGTTTGGGTAGGCTTCTAGATTGGTGGGTGGTAGTTGCATGGGTTGTAGAGGATGGACTGAGGATTTGGGGTTAGTGTAGAGAGGATCGAAGGTCGAAGGTCGGAGGAGAGTATAAGGGCTCGGGCGGGATGTGGGGGAAGGGGACGGAGGGCTGTTGCACAAGAGGAGGACAAGGTTGAGGTTGGTGCTACTAGAGACTGATAAAGGGGACCGATAGTTAGTGATATTGAACGTGATGTTTAACGAATATGTTGGTTTCTTGGGGGGTTTTTTTCTATCTACATATTAGTTGCTATTTTGTCCTATATTAAACCTGCCTTCGTATGCTACGTTTCCTCCCTCCAATGCAACAACCCTCAACAACCAACGGCCCTCCCATTCCCATATCAAAACCCACTATACCTCATCCAGAACACAACCATATCCATCAATAACTTTCTTAAGCCCAAGCGTCCCTTGCCTCACCCTATCCAGAATTCGCCTCGTCTCAATGCCACCTGCCCTCGCTAAAGTATCGACGAGCGGAATTATCAGGAAGAACAGCGTTTCAATGACTATTCAGAGTTACGTCAAGCTCCTCAGCTTGGCTTGGTGCTCACTGGGTGACATGTGGAGTTGGCAGGAAGCTGAGTATTTAGGGGTTGAGAGTTGAGGAGATATTGAGGATATTGCATGGCGTGGTCTGTAACAATATCTCCAACATCACCAGACGGGAACCATGACAAGTAGTGTCCTACGGTTACAATATTTTGCTGAACTCTAACCGAGAAACATGTTATTGCCATATGGTGTGCTTTAAATACTTTGCGAAATCCAGGCATGCTTCTTGTCAGCGCACGTAAGACAACGATCGTTCCCTTCGCTCCGCAATGTCTAGTCTATTTACTATCGCCCAGTTAACAGCTAGACTGTCAAAACACCCATAAGTTCCTTGTGCCCCTGGTATCAGCAGAGAGAAGACAACGGCGGTTTCTCCCGCACTTACATGCTCGATCCCGCCTCTGTCTGATATAAGACCATAACTTTCGCTCCCTAATACGACCGTAGGAGGCGTGAGGGGGGCCACACTCCACTATAACAAAACCATAGGCGTTATTTTTGACGATACTTAGCTATTTTGGAATACCATATGACCAGGCCACTGCTACCACGAGCCCAAAGAAATGACGATCATCATTGTTGCCAGATCTTGTTGAAATGGCTGAATGCATGCCTGTATTAGAACCTCTGCACTATAGCTGCTTCGAGATAACCACAATACCCTGTCTGATATTTGCACATGTGAAGAACTCAAACCTGATGGGCTAGTGCCACCTCACATGTTCAACACACCCTTTCTCCGTCTGACAGGTTCAGGAGCTTTCTTCTCCAAACAAATTAGCCATGCTTAGAATGCTTAACATGTTCAGCATCCTCGTCAATGTACATAGACAACAATAACCCATGCAAGCAAGCGCCTTGTGCTCGTAATTAAGACCTCATGCCTGCCTTCCAGCTTTACGGAACTTCTCTTTTGCCCTTCGGACATCCTCCATTCTCTCTGGTTGCCAATCTCTTCTCTATAACGCCAAATAACCTGACGGGTTTGTGTGGCTGATTACTGGGGAAATTGCACTGGGATGCTACCACTATAGGATGAAGGCGTCACGACCATTTACCTAAAATGGTGGCCCCAGTTGTTTGTCTTGTGGCTATTGTGACTTTACTAGGGCCTGGATTTGACTGCGAGACAGAGCATCCACCTAAACAAAACCCGCAATATCCGAAAGGGATCGTCTTGATTTGCGTACAAAATCGAAGCCCGAAGATTATCAATGAATAGAGCTGAGTACTGTGGGTTCCCGCTGTGGGTTCCCGCTATGTAGCCATCACAACATCTTGGCCAATCCAAAAATAACTAAGCAAATTGACGTTTATCTCGCCACGAGAATCATGCCAGCAGGCTCCCTTGTCGAGAATATTCTCCGGCGCTTTACCAAAAGAAATCACGGCCTTCGTAGCAATGGCCTTTATAAAAATGGTCTAGTATCGACGACCTGATGGCGAATGAGCAAGGCCTTGCTAATTGAGCGGATGAGTTCGAGTGGGGTCCCTGGTACTAAGGCCTGTCTTATCAGTTCGGCGACCTGGGGGGAAAGAGGGCGTCCCCGACGACGAACGCTAGCGCGGGAAGTGGAAAGGGAAGTGGTTTGTCGGGCGAAGTTGGCTTAATGGGGGAATGAATTAGGCTGGACTAATGGGGAAATGGGCGGGATTTTGAGTTCTTGGTTTGACTAAGGGAAACTTTTAAGTGATTGGTCAGTTAGTGCGACATGCGCTGAAAAAGGGTAGAGAGTTTGTTTTGAGGAAAAATATAGTGTTTTTCTTTTCAGGCTTTAACGAGAGCTAGATATGGAGATGAAGCATGGAAGGGAGATGTTAAAGTATCATGATGCTAGTCATTAGTACGACCTTAGTTACTATATCTGGATAATTCATAACAGCTTGTGTGTATTTACAGGACAGACTTATTGCTCACTCACTCACTTTGATAGCTCGCAACCAGCCGTCAAAACCACTCATTACTTAACCACTCCAAATCGCCTTCTCTCTATCTCCGTTTAATCCGGATTGATTCCACGGCCCAACAGAGTCTTAGTCTAGCCCAGCCCTAGTCTACCATCCTTTCCGAACAGCGGGCTATATGAGAAAATCATTGGAAGAACATAGACGCAGACGCAAATCCCGATGACAATCCTACCCATTCCTTTCCCCCGGTTACTAAGAACTTTCTAGTACAGACTATTCAGCTGTCATTTCATTCAACTATATACTTACCAGCGAAGAACAGCTAGTAGAATAGGGTTGTCTTCGGGCGGATTCATCATGCCAAGAAGTCCTTACTAGCTTGTTGCATGAAGATACCTGCAAACGGCAACACTAACAACAATTTCACGCAGAAATATTCGGCGGATTATTAAATAATAAACTACCGTACAGACAAACAATAATTACTTATCCATTGCTCTTGTCCATTATGCTGCCTGCTGCGCAATGACAGGCCCTTGCGTAACCTTTATGTTTATGATGGGCTATCCGAGAGAATATCGAGCACACAAAGAAGACAAAAGGAAATACCGAGGCTAGGAGAATAACGAATCGCGAACAGCCCCAAGTCGTTCATTTGCCAAGTTCTCACATGAAGATATTATGAATGTCACTCCAAAGATAATTCCCGAAAATATCCAGTTTTCCTGACAGCCAGCATTGATAGCAAGATGTCCTGAGTTCCAAAGGTCTGGATTTTAGAACTTTGGCAGAAGAGTTCTACGAATTGGTCGATGCCTGTTCCCTGAAACTTCCCGTGATGACAGATACGCCTGTTGTACAGCCAAGTGCTTCGAGAAGACACTAAAATTAAAATAAAAACAAAAAGATTAGCGACTTTGTGAATGTTTCGACTGCGCAAGTCGGCGATCACATTTTAATATAATAAATATAATAAACAGCGCCAATGGTACGAATCAATAAATATTGCGTGGTATGTGAATATCTCGCATGCCTTCTCTCCAATCTCCAAGTATAGTGGCATCTACAACCTTCGTCCCATGGCCGAACCTCCTCATTCGCCGTACAAAAGATCCCTCATGCCCTTCCTCCCCTAAAGTCTAGTATAACCCCCACACACACAACTCTCCTTTTCACCTTTCTCAGTTCAACCCGGACCGTCTCGTGGCCCTGGCGCCCCAATACCAGACCTCTAAGCGTATCCTCGGTCAATTAGCGGGACCCGGACAGTGATGGCTGGCTTAAATACGTGGAGAGAGCGAGAGTGAGTGGGGGGTGACGTAGGTTGGGGTGATCGGGCGATTGGGAGGGTTGGGGATTGAGTTGGTGTTAATCATGTGATAAAGATAATGGGAGAGTAATGGAGTTTGATATTAGAAGAGTTTGCAGCACACAATAAAACGGAAATATATAATGAGAGGTTGAGAGATTTTGTGGGCTGTGACGGGTAGTGGGGGTCGGCAATACGCGGGATGAGGATGGGTCCGGAGGCTGGCCGGGGCATGACCGGTATCGGGGGAGGTAGGACTTGACGGATGAAATTCATTGAAGAATATACAAATAAATTACAGCCTGGGTTGTTAGAATGACTTTTTGAGGTTATAAAAGTATAGATAATCAAGAATCTCGAAATATGATTATATTGAAGCCTAGTTCCATTCCAGTAAGCTGCCTCATTAAGTACATCTCGCGCCTAGTTCCAAAGACTCGTCCCGGTTATGATCCTCATCGGGAATACAGCTTTTATTTCATCACGGTTAACTTTCAAACCCTCCTTGACCTCCCCAATCACGGCCAAACCTCCCCAATCACGGCCAAACCTCCTCTTCTACCCATTTATCTCCCTCAACTCTCCACCCCACTCTTCTCGCCTGCCCTTCCTTCCCCAAATCCACCATGTCCACCTCCTCAACCACCAACGCTACCACTCGGAAGTTTCCCCTCGCCACCTCATCATCTAAATCATCCACAGTCTGCCCCAATCCTTCACCAGGGCCCGGCTTCTGGCTTTTCGGAGTTCCCGGTGCCGGATTCCGGAACGTCCCACGCATCCCCGGACCCAAGTTTCCAAAATGGGCCGTTACCTCGCGGGCAAACGACCACTTGGGGTCAATCTTCTCAATCTCCCCATCTTCATCCCGCCTCCGCAAATGTCTAGTCAATATACCTCTCACTTTCCTCGCCCCGTCACCCTCCTCATCGATAGCCCTCGGCAATATATACCCTCTCCCCCTCACTCTCCACTGTGTCATCTCGTCCGCTACCCACACAACGCCCTCCCACACTCCGCCATCGCCATCTTCACCACCAAACTCAGCACCCTTTGCCATCCGGATGTCTGTGGTGATGGTGAGGACATCGGAGGTGTATAGGGGCGGGTTCAAGGGGGCGGTATTCAAGGGGTTAACATGGAGGTCAGCGAGGAAGCCGCGGAAGACAACGGTGCGGGAGCGTGGGGTAACAGGAGTGGTAGCGGAGAGGGTGGAGAGGGTGAGAATGGGTGGGGTGAGGGAGGTGAGGTGGGAGGCGAGGAGAGGACGCCAAGGTGCCGTTGGAGGCATTTTAACGGTTAGTGAGGAGAAATGGTATATCAGGTCTTCGCAGAGTAACAAATAGGCTTGGAGTTTGTGGCCGTTGAATACAATTAAGTTAGTGCTGATAATACCTTGATTGCTAATGACGGACGAACGGAACGGCCCCACTTTGAGACCAGATTACATCACCAGCATAATAACCCTACAGATGTCGTATATGGTCTATTGTTTATTACAACCCTTATCACATTCGTTCCCGTGACTAACCGGCTCCTACCCGCCCCACCTCCTGCTTCACCTCCTGCCCCACTGCTCCGCGGAACTCCCAGAGAACCTTCTCTGCATAAACCCCCACCCTATCCTGCATCTACCCTTCTTGTCTCTTCTCTCACACCCTGTCAGCAGCCAAACCACTTCTGTCCGACAAAGCAATCTCGGGCAATCTCGCCGCCACTTTGGAGGAGACTCGGGATTCAAGTGATTGGCATCCAATGGATATTGATACAAAGGCAAATTCGCGTGCATATTCAGAGACACGAGGGCAGTAGGCTAGGCAGACCGGTTGGGAGTTTGGGAAAAGCCGATTTACCGGACATTGCGACTCGTGGAAAAACTGAGGGGCTGTGGTAGTGCGGGTTCGTGAGGATTGGCAATGTGACAAAGCGGCGGCATGCTTGAAGGAGGAAATGGCCATTAAATGGCAAGACACAAGGACAAGTATGGAAGAGACGTCGGGATTTGGATCTTCAGAGTGACGTCGAGGGGGGAATGAAAATGTGGGCGAAGTGGATGTGCGGGCGAGTTTTTGTTGGCTACGGAAGCATGTGTAGGATCTTCACTGCCGTGGCAAGTGGCAATGCCATTGAAGAATCTACGATATCATGATTGTCCTTCACCAACCAAGAAAGCCGCTGCCCTCGATCTGTAAAAAGGAAACCTCATCTACACCACGGGCCAGCCTCCGGTCCCAAACACACAAACCCTCCGGCGGCCCCCCTTCCATCTCAATACAGAAAACAGTCCAGGAAATAACACCAACCCTCGTCCGCCTGTCGCCTGAACCCTCAGCTCTCCCCACTCCTCATCCCGCTCCCAAACCGCCGGCGAAATCCCGCAAAGTCGGTCCTCTAACTCCCCACTTGTCATTTCACCATCAGAAAGCATGCAAAACAGGCACATATACTCCCTTTATTTCTCATTCTCTCTGTCTGTCCCTATCTTTATCTAGCTATCCAACAAAATGAATAAAAAACAATATCTTTTTTTTTCTTTAAAACAAAAGAAAAAAAAACAAACCACAGACAGCCCATCCCAACTCATTTCAACTCAAGCCCCACGACCACCACCCACGCGCTGCCTTGCCCCATGCTCTGGACATCCTCGATACGACGGGGTGGATTATTGGTGTTTGGGGAGGCGATTCTGCCCTTAGGCTAGCGCTAGATGTCAGACTGGGGATCGCGGGTTGGCGGGGGGCGAGCTTTATGATCAATGGCGACAGGCGGGAAGGACTATGGGCTTTGTAAAATCACGAGATAGGTTGCAGAAGGCAAAGGATAGGAAGGGATTGGGATTGAGGAGAATCACCAAGTGTTGAGTTCGCTTAAGGGTTTAGCTACATATTCCTTTTTTTATATTTTTTATAGGAGGATTATTTTTATATTTATGTTTATACTTGTATCTTTTTTTTCTTTTCATTTTTAATACATCTTCGAGTAAGGGATCGTGTTTGGGCCGGATAACAGTGCTACGATGACGCTGGATAGAGTGTCTTTGACAACGTTGATGAGGAAAGCTACGCTACGCTTGGATGGTGAGTGGATATTCTTAACAGAGCCGCAAAGGATCGTAGCATCTAACCTGTAATTTTCATTGTTATTTTCTCGGCCATTTGTGTTGTGTGATATATTGTCTCCATGCACCAATAGCCCGCCAACAAGTTACCTAATGATTTTTCTCGTCAACCCACGGCCCGCCAAGATCAAGATATGCCGCTTCTACACGGGTTTTCTCTTCCAACTGTAATCTATGGCAGAATGCACACATACACATACATGTACACGTACATGCATATTCTCTCTCTCTCTCTCTCTCTCTCTCTCTCTGACCTCGACTCTTTGCACACATAGGCACCAGCGTTTTCTTTTCTTTTCTTTTCTTTTTTTTTTTTTTTTTTTTTTTTGAAACGCCGCTGGTTCTCCGGGATTGCTCCCGATTACGGGAGGATTGGTGTAAGCGACGCATCGCCATGGATCCTTGTCTTGGGCGCGGCTTGATCATACATGGCGATTACGTGAAATTTGCTTGAGAAAGCATATCTTGGAGGAGGGATTTGGAGCACATAGCCGATTAGTCGAGGGTTTACAGGGCTTGTTAGTGGTTGGTTGGGCCGAGTGGGCCGGGATGGTCCTGGGAAGGCTATGTAGGATATTGAAGAATGAAGTCAAGATGATAAGGGATGATGGGTGCTGAGAAACCAAGAAGAAGAAAAAGCGGAATAATTAGAGGCTTTGTTGATATATGCTTGGTTTGGATCTAAATGTAGTCAAGAGGACACTGCCAAGCTGCTAGCTTGGTTTTTTTTTTTTTTTTTTGCATAAAATTACCTCGAATACCCCCTTCATACTTCGGCGTCTTTTGTGTCACGCCGTTTCTTGTCTCCACTAAGATCACCTCGAAATGTCAACCCTTCAACTGCTCCTCCCCAATCAGGGACAAACATGTCACCCAATTCTAGACCTTCCAGCTCCTCCAGCCCTTAAGGTGACGGTAGGAATCGTCGCCAACTAGGCTATAGCGTTAGCATATGTATAAACAGGTGTATTCTTGGCTCCATTAGCATCAACCCGAGCACCATCATGCAACATCCAAGAACTCCCCAAAATTCACCGCAACTATTCCCAAACTTCGAGGCCTTCGGCTCGGCGCCGCTTTTTCGGATCGGCATAAGGAGTGCTTGGTGGCCCAGGTGACCATGATGTGTTGTGAAGAGAGGAATCGCATCATTGTCTCTTCCCTCCCCACTGACAAATTTGAATTTTCTCTTTTTGCTATTCGTCAACAGAAAAGATCGTGACGATGTGACGATGCCAATATTACTTCTTGAATACTTGGTGAGGTCTCGGTACTGCGCCGGCTGTGTCGTCCTGTGTTAACGAGGGAGGTCCCTGTAGGGGATGCCCTCCTCTTTGCGGAATGCAAGCTGTTGCTTTTCAGGGATGACCTCTCTACGGTTTTGTCATACATTGGCCCAAACAACCAATTCGCGCATGGGGACTAGACTACCACCTTGAGCAAAGGCACAAATCACGAGTTATGAAGCTGGAGATTAGGATATTGTGAAGTTATAGGAGACATGAACAAGAGGCGCTCAAGGGCTGATTAGGGCTCCAGGGATCAGGATACGCAGGTATGGGGTGAGAGAATGGATAATGGGAGGGGCATTTTCTCGGCAAATTCAATAGAACATCCATCTAAATGGTGGACGAGAGGGCGGAATGGCTTCACTACGAGGTTGCGGGCGGGATGATCTCGGCATCTGGCGCTGTGCACAATTCAATAAAAAAAAATTTAAAAAAGGAAAAATAAAGTATTAAAAAATATACATAAATAATGAAACCCCCACTCTATCCCAATACTCCCGAACCGGTAAACATTGATTAATGTTCCATTGTTCGTTCGAGAGCCTCATCGATATATCTCAAACCACAAACTTCCCCCTCAAAAGACGGCCAAAGCTGTATCTTCACTAACAGGCAAGCATGACGTCTATATAGAGCCAAACACGTTACTGGCAGCTTTATATACTCAAACCACACAATCGGATCACTCCATAAAGCTTGTCATCATGAACTTTTCGATATGCAACCTACATTTGTGACATCTTTCTGGTACTTCCTTAGTAACTATTCGGCAGGGCAAAGTACCGAAGCTTCATACGAGTCATGCATTCCGTAGCCGCCATACACCTCCCAAATAAACGCCATATCAGGTTCAGTATCCACTCCGCGGCCCCCTCGAAACCACAGGTGAATCTATGCGTATAAAAGCAACCCTAATACTGCCATGATCACCATTACCAAACCCATATATAGCTGACTGCCAAGACATGCCACTGACTCCCGCTGTGAATAAACAAAGACAAAGCCCACCATGTCCCGTTAAACACATTGATGTTACCACTTAAACTAAATCAAACGCCACTGTCTTGTCTTTCCGTATCGTCCCTGCCAAGCTTCTGGGTTGACAATCACTTTCAAACAATTAATTCCTGGCCCAAAACCACACCATGAACCCGGCGATTTTCTGTATCAATCTCGGCATCTCAATCACTCCACCTGTCCCTCCATTCTTCCACCAAAACCCGCCCACAAACCCCAATGAAGACTGAAAAGAGCCCATTTTGTCAGACCTGGCGCATGAGTTTCCCAACATGGAATATAGTCCCGTGAGCCTACATATTTGAATCGGTCCATCTTCACAGACAAAGGAAAATCCCAGATCGGCCTCTTCACGGTCCCTTGTTCATTCGACCGCTGGAATTATGTAACTCCTCATGATGCTTCTCTGCTTGGATATGCAAGGCCTGCTAGCTTCTTCCCCGTTAGGAATCAATTAACAATAGTAGAAGCTGACTAGTGCGTAGATGGACTCGAGGAGTCAATAAGTGTCGTCCGAGGACGGATGGGCTGAGTACGTTGTCGATTTTTTATTCTGAATATGGCAAGAAGGTGACTGGAGAGACCCTTTCAGATGTTGATGGGGCTGTAAAGTGGAGTTCGTGCTGCTATGTTGAAATATTGCAGAGCCTAGGCTCAGAAAATGTCATGATGTCGACGTAAAATTACTAAACCAGGACTCCGAAGTTTCCTTGGATCACCATATTCTTACAAAGCAAGCGTCATCCGGGAGAATACAACTCCAATCCCACCGTGCTCGCCAGGCTGGATCCCTCTTGTACGCCCGTGTGAGCAATACACATACACAGGAATTTAATGGCGCTGGCTATATTCAGTCTTGGACTGGTTGGCTGGTGTCTGTGTGGGAACTACAACCAGCGGGACTGAAGCTTGGATATTGTCTTTTGGGATTGGCCTAGCTTTCTTCACTGTGCAGGTCTCTGTCTCATGGTGGGGTTCCCGTCCGTTTGTGACACACCGAGGGTGGTTTCATGGGAAACGGGAGTGATTCTAGGCGGCAAACCATCTTCATCAAGTCGCAAACTCGCATATCAAACATGTACTATACATGTTCGCATCTATCAAACTACCGCGTTCTTCCGTGAACACCACTTTATAGAGATGGCGACCCAAAATCATATTGATATTTCCACCACCCTTCCTTCTCCCCACTCACCCACAATCCACACGCCCCCCAACCCAACGTCACACTCAAACCCCCTCGCTGGCCATCTTCCTCTTCCTCACCCAATTCCAGCTCGCGCCCCCAGTCCCTTGAAATCCTCCTAGCAAGGTCCAGACCCAGAATCCAGACAAGCTCCGGATGACGAAAGATTTCCGGCAGACCTGGCGGGTAGGCGTCGATTAGTGAGCAGTATATTTTGCCCAGTATCCACGGCGAGTTATTCCGTGGCTATTTACCGGTCTGTTAATGCTGCGGTTAGGTTGTCTGGCCACGTCGGCCAGGTTGTTGTTTTCTCACGGACCGGCCTGGCCTCGATTTCTTTTTTTGGTGGTCGGTGATGGGAAGTTGATGGTGGTGAGAAGTGGATATTTATGTTATGGAATACTGTGGTTATATTTAATGCATCATTTTTTTTCTTTCTATTTTCCTCGAGGCTTTTAGTTAATTTTCTTTAGCTCAATGTTGGGATCTTGCTAATTAGTTGATGCTGGAATTCGTCTGGCAAGTGCTCGAAGGATGAGGACAGGGACTCGGAGTTTGGGGGTTATTGATCCCGATTAGGTAGCTCGGCGTATCGTGGGACAGACGCGGGATTGATGTCGATGGGGGGGGAAATTCAAGATATTGGTAGCGTTTTGACTGTAGAGATGAGCAATACGGCCGTGAAAGAAAAAAAAAACATGGAAAATCACAACACCATATTTAAGTGAATATATTGCATTTTCTGTATTAACATCCCGGCATGAAATACCCGCGTATAACTTTGCTAATTATACTTGGCTACTCATAGTAGTACATTGTACTAAAATGTGATCCCCAGATGAAAATCCCAGGTTTATATTTTTTCATTAATTTTCTTCTCCTTTGTCACATTAAAACACATCAACGAAACTATCTTCGAGTCTCGAAAGCCAAGACTTTGGGCTTCCTCATTATTTTCTTGGCATATTCCCAAGTTTTCAAGAAGCCTCTCCTGCCATCGTCCTCCCGCCCTGTCCACCACATAGTATATTCTCTTCACTGCCGTTCCTTTCCGCATCTCCGGCTACAACATACCCTCAGCAAACGCCTCCAGCACCCACAACTCACCTGAGCTATTGTCTGACTGACCCAACGCCACCTCTTATTCTTATTCCGCCCTCTCCTACCATCGGATTTTCATCGCCACGCCTTTAGAGACTAACAGCGCACTTGCATCGGGGAGGAAGCTTAGAAGAAAGCAACGAAAAAAAACCTCCATATTTTATCGATCACGCCTGACTATCTAGCCCAGTAAAGAAAGTGCCACTTCACGAACCCCTCGGTACCAGGTTGCGGTCTTTCTTTGGTTTTTTCTTTTCTTCTTCTTCTTACATAACTCTTTCCGTATTTTCCTATTGTAGCTGTTTGGGAATCATATTTATCCTATAGCTCAGTCATCATACATCTAGCAGCATCTTTCCCTCTTTATTTCTCACAACGTTTCGAGTCAAGAAAACAACAACATAAAGAAAAAAAAAAGACAAAAGAATACTCACACGAGCTATTTGTCCACTGCTGCTCTTATTTCGCATATTCATTCCTCTTGTGGCTACACACCACCCATTACCACGAACTCACTCACCACTCGTTCCACCCCCAGCTCTTCCGCCAGGCGGTCTCCCCCAAAACAGAAAAAAAAGAAAATAGAGTCTTCCAAGCACTCTGGAAACCCCGAATATCCTCGCTATCCCGGTGCCGAACGCCCTTGATATTCCGGTGCTGAGTCCTTAAAGGTTACAGACCTTCCGTCCAGATTGGATTAGAAAGACAAACACACTCATTGTGTCTGTGTAGGCCGAGGCTATAGTCTTGTTGCATATATACATATTGTTCGGTTGAACGACGTGACTCTTTTGTCACCGAAATCTTATTTGCTGTTGGTTCTGTGGGGTTACTATCTGGAAATCCTCCATCTATACAACGACGCCCACATTTATTAGTTTCTGTATAAATCTTTGGGTCTTGCCGTTTTCAAGACACTCCAGTATCACAGACCAGATTCCTTTCTTTGCTAAAAGAAACCTGCAAGCTAGACGCCTTCTTGAATCCATCCTATCGGACCAGAAGGGATACACTCGTCTCCATAACCGGTGCTCCTTCCCACAAGGTGAATCCTCTTGGCCCATTGCTACTGTCTAAGAATCTGATATAAACACCATCATCAACCCCTCTTAACTTTCTTCTTTTCATCATAAAACAAGAGTCAGTTCCCGACCCTAGTCTGTCTTTTTGTCCTGGCATGTACTTGTCTCTTTCCACCTTCTTGTTCATTCGGCTGTTGCATCTTGACGTTTTGGCTTGGCATAGAGACACTTGTGATCTTGCATAGCATCCTGATATTCCGCTCTTGTTCTCTAGTTTGTCCTTCACCTTTGAGAACGAGGCTCATTCTTATAGTGTACTTACTGGCCACTCATTGACTTCTCCCTTGTCAACATTTGGTGACTGCCAGCGACGGCCCCGAGAGCCGCTATTGTCGTTGCTGTGTTTGGGCTTCTGATTGCCTTTGCGTCTTCTTTTCTTTTCTTTTTTCCCCTTGTTTTCTGTCTGCTCGTTATAGATTCGGCCAGTCCCAAGACTTCTTCCTTTCTTCTCTTGTATAGACCAAGTTACCGTCCATTTTGTTTTCTTTTTCCTTCAAGAGAGCAATCTCAAACCTACCGTCCGCCTTCTGAGCCCCAAAGCTTGTACTACAGTCAGGACCAGAAACCAAAAAGAACCCACCAATATCACCCCTTACCAAGGTTCTGCTTTCCTCTCTCTATATATATAACACTATCCCTTCCCACCCCCGCGGTTCTAAAATCCCCACCATCCAGTCACTGAAAATGAACCGCCAATTTGCCCAAATGTCCGGTTTAGCCCCCGATGCCATCCTGTCTTCTGGTAACATCACACCCGAGACCTCACCAGTTTCCGAACGTCCTCCTTCTCTCTCCGCATACCTCCAATTTTCCCAATATCCTCAATCTGCCTATAATTCAGCATCAGCCTACTCGGCAACACCCATGATGACGCAACAAAATCTCTATCAGCAGCCTGGGACCTCCACAGTTTTGCATTCGCAGTCTATGTATTCGTCAATGCCGCCAAGTACAGCTTCAAGTACAAATGGGAGCGTTAATGGCGCTAATGGACATAATCATGGGCACACAAACGGCAACGGGATCATGAGAATGGACATCACACCCAATACTTCTAGCACAAGATTGGGCATGTCTACGCATAATGGATCCCATGAAAATATCCATGATCCGTCAAGTAGTGCCAGCAGCCCTTATGGAAATGGGACGGCAACAGTGGCAAACTCGCCCGGTTCCAAGGAAGAGAGAAAGAAGTACCACAAGCAAAAACGGAACAAGCCGACCTTGTCATGTGCTGAGTGCGTTGAGAGGAAAACCAAAGTGAGTCTGGCCTGCGATATCCCCGCGGAAATAGGGAACTGTAACTAACATGCAAATCCCATAGTGTGACCGTGGCAGACCAACCTGTTTTGCCTGTAAGTTTCTTCTATTACCAACCATGCCCCTCTGAACCCTATTCTAACTGCCACCTCAGGCGTAAAAAGAGAATCAGCCTGCGTTTACGACCGTGTTGCCCAATTACTAGAGTAAGCTCCCATCCCCCAACATCGACCAACGTTTCCTTCCTTACCATCTCATTGCCCATCCTCCCTCGACACACCCTCTAACCCACTGCTCAGAGAATCCCACCGGACAACATCAACCGGCCCCCGCATGATTCGCCCCCAAATAAAACGCCGCGGCACCTCCAAAAACTCCATAATCCCTAACATTGCCGATCGCGGTGTTCTGAATTCCATGGCCCCGCAAGGTGCCGCCGCCCCGTCGACTGGGCTCATGGGCCAAAACTCGTTATCTTCATCATCCGGTAGCAACGTCTTTGGTGTTGGGGCCGAGCACCCATTTGCTAACTACTGGACTTGCGAAGGCGGGCTGCCGGAGGTCATTTCGGTAATTCCGCAAAAGGCGCAGACTGATTCGTTAATGGCGAGATATTTTGAGTGTGTGGATCCGGTGTATCCGATGATCCATCGGCAGACGTTCTATGCGGACTACGAGCATTTCTGGAGCATGGCGGATAAAAGTACGGTGGATGCTTCGTTTGTCGCTTTGATGTTTGTTATGATTGCGCTGGGCGCTCAGTTTGTGGATGATTATCCCAATGCTGAAAGACGCAACATGGCTGAGTTTTACGCCTCGGCTAGTAACCAGGCACTCCGGGTTTTTTCGTACCTCAGCACGGCGTCGGTGACGTCCATTCAGGCTATGGTCCTGATTACCTATTTCCTCATCAATGACAACCATGTTTCCGATGGCTGGTCATTTGCTGGTATACTCACACGCCAAGCGTATGCCATGGGTCTCCATCGGGACCCCAATGTTGTTACCCCTTCGGCATCTCCTCTCGAGAAACAGCAGCGCCGGAAACTCTGGCAAGCTGTCATTCTCCAAGATACGTTTCTTACTATCCTGTTGTCTTTGCCACCATCAGCCACTCACACCGATGTCTCGGTTGAGTCCCTGGCCGATGACGACTCGTCGATTGCCAACAGCAGTCCTGTGGATATCTGGTACATCAAGTGTTCCTGGAATCTTGCCAACTTGGTGCAGGAAAGCATTTGCTCTCCTCGTGCTCTTGATCTCCCCATCTGCACTACCCAGCGCCATAAAACCAAGCTTATCAATGAATTTAAGTCTATATACCGCGGCTTCCCCGATATCTTTCGCTGCTGGGACAAAGCCAGTTTGACTGCCCGTGCTCCCGCTGAAGGCCGGGCCGTTAGGCAAACACTGTGGTTAACCAGCAACTACTTCCACAACATGATGCTTGTAAATGCATCAATCAGCGAAGAAGTCTCGTTGAATGTACGGGGGACTTTGGAGGCGGCACGTGATGCGTTGGCAGCATTCTTTTTGCTGTATGAGCTGTTTGAATCGGAGGCGAGACAATGGTGGGCTTTTAACCACCGAGCATTCTTGGAGGCGGTATGTATCGGGGCAACGTTGAAGCATGTTGCGGAGGAGGATATGGGGATTGACGATACATTGTATGCGCGGGCGAGAGAGGATTTAAGTAAGTTTTCACTTTGCGGATGGAGCGGATGAGAGCCCCTGACGAGCGAGCAGGGTCGGGATTTATGTGGTCTCTTGATGGTACTCGGATAGCCCGGAGATGAGTATTTGCTAACATTTTTTTTTTTTTTTTTAGAAAATATCTTGAATATCATGGGGGCTATGGCCAATAGAGGGTCGGAATTAGCCAGGACGAGAGTCAATATACTGCAAGAGTATCTCCAAGGTCTGGAGTAAGAGCGGAGATAAGAGCTAGGGTTCAGATAGAATATGTATACGATGATATGAGGTGGGCTTTGCTGGTATTTGCTGGGTTAGATTTGTCGTTTCATTGCTTGATATCTTTGTTTTTGCGCCTGTTTTCGTTTTGGCTGGTGGGTGGTTAATTCATTGATTGTTCGTTCCTGGTTTATAGTCTCCACGTGATGATGTCACTTGTCTTCTCCGTAACAAACTTAGCACGGTAGCATCCTACTGTCGTAAGGGCCAACCTCAAATCCCCATAATCTGCTGTAGATCGGGCGTATTTTGCAAAGGCACTTGTCAACGCCACTTGCAGCCGGTCAGTACACAATGTCACATCACTTGCTTTGCCTTTGTGATTTGGTATATGGCGTTGTGATAGGCTGCCAAATAAACTCGGATAAATTATTAGGGCCTACTGCTCGCTTCAGGGATGTTTCGGTTGCTGCAAGACACCAGCTTAGTGAGGGGAAAGAGGTCAATGACAGATAAGAGAATTTAAGGTTCCCGAAGATGAACAAGCTGTTATTCTGTAGGCCAAAGCTGAAGGACTCGAGTTTAACTCCGCTTGTATGCTTGGTTGGCCGAGTTCTTTAAGTTGGCAGTCACTTTAACCGTGGAGACTTTAGTGGCAGGGGTCATATTGAATTTGGGCTTTGATGGTCCTAAATCGATCCTAACTACATGGACAATTGCGCGCTAAATACTCTAACTGGGATATCTTTATGACGGGTAGCGAAACAACACCTATCATACTCGATGGTTTTCTTTTTTCTTTTTTTTTTTGAGAGAGAGAGAGAAAGAGAGGAAGAAAGAGATAGAGAGAGAGGCTGTCGTAGATTAAGCTGTGGAAATAAGCAACTTAAATGTGCTCGTTTGTTTGCCAAACTCTTTCACGTCATCGTTTATATCACTTTCCCCTCACCAAATCCCAGAAACAGAGCTCCTTCCTTCAATCATCAAACGCAGACCAAATTCATCTAACCAGGGAAGGAATTTGCGACTACGTCTGCGCCTTCCTTGGAACGTTCAAGGTTAGCATGATTTCTTAAGAAGGGGAAAGTACTTACGAGCCAGGGCGTTTTAACTCTTTGAGGGGGAGAAATTCCATTTGTTATTTTCTTTCTTCCTCAATCCATTTCTCGTGGAGGTTGTCATCTTGGACACTGCTTTGTGTCAATTGATTGGTGGCGTGACGCTATCCATTTGTCGCAAATCTTTTTTATTTCTTTTTTACATCATCATATTGATTACTGAAGGAGTTTACATCGCCTTCAGTCTCTAAATAGTCGATTGCACCATAAAGCGCCCGAACACACTATATACGGCATAGTACCACCCACTTAAACTTGTTCAAGGCCCCTCGTCTTTAAGCTGCGCGCCATGCGCTTCCATATCAATGCTGCTTCTGCGGTATTCACCGCGCTTCTGGGGACAGCTACCGCTTCTCCAATTGCTGAGGCCCCCGCGACTAGCTCAGAGCCAAATGCTCTAATCCACGTTCGCCTAAGCCATAATGCCGATAGCGATCTTGTATGTCTTGAATTGCCCCATCAAGAATATCCGGAACTTTAATTCTAACTGGAATAGGCACTCCAACTTTCAATCGCATCTTCTGACCACCCTTGTGGTCACTCCGATGTTAAGCTTAACTCCGCAACCCTCTCCCGGGGCTCCGATCACTCTGGCTCTGGAGACATTGCCGTCGATACCTCCCTAGCTACTCGCGAAGAGCGCAAGAGTTCGGCCACCCTCAAATCCGTCACTGCCGAGTGGGACTTCCAGTGCAATATCAATCCCGAAACCGACCAACCCCAATCCGAAACCCTCACAGTCACCATCACTAACGCTGTCTATGAGCGGGTTTCAACTTCAAAGACGGCTCTACACAACACCACTACTAGCGCAACACTACAAAATGCCGTTTTCAAGTTGCTGATTGACCCCACAGGACCTAATAAGGTTCTGCAAGTCATGGGAAGTGATATTTCGATTGAAGTTCCGACAGAGGATGCTGAGGGTCAGAATATGTTGGAGCGTTTCTCAACACCTCATGACCCTGTTTTACAGCAAGCTATGGTGGAACTAGAAATTGTCCGCAGACAGCGCTCTGAACTCGACCGTATTGTTAAGCAATATGAGAAATACATTGGAGCCTTAACCACTGACGCCATGTGCTCCATGACACCTCCTCACTCTGATGAGACTTCACGACCAGCAGATGATGTCGTGCTAGGCGGTCTGGGTGACTGCGATGATGTCCACTGCGTAATGAAGACCCTCGTTACCCAAATCCAAGGGACTGCCAAGAAGATGTTCCAGCGCTTTAAGCCTATTGCTAATGTAGAGAGTGCCCAACATCCTCAATCTTGCCGCTTCCCATTTGCCCCCAAGGATGGCGAACGGGCTTCGTCTCCGCCGCTTCCAGCGTGGCCTCCGGCTTTCTGCCACTCGCTGTCATCTGGATCGTATGGGAGCCACCCTGTGAAACCGGTGGCGCCGACGCTTCCTGGGTCTAGTGGTCACGCCATTGAGCCTATGTCGTCGCCCTCCTCGCAGGAATATTTGATGCCAAGACCTCCAGCTGCCTCACCAATGACTCCATCACCGGCTGCTTCTCATCCAGATATCAAAGAGGATTGCTCAGCTTTCACTCGCATGTGGAAGCTTTTTGTTAAAAATGGCGTTAATATCGCAATTGTTTCTGCAGTTTTAGGTGTTGTTTTCTTTCTCGCTAAAGGCTGTATCGGTTATATACTCTACCGTCGCTCTAACGATGATGATGAGGAAAAGCAGATGGGCACCCAATCCGATGACACAACCGCCGAACTCCATTTTCATCACACCTACACAAGCCGTCCTCCTTCCTATGCTAGTCGGCCGCCGTCTTATCGTACTACTGCCTCGACCGCTCCTTCGGTAGTTGACTCCTCCGATAGTGAATCTGAAATAACCCATTTCACCCGATCCCGCTCGCGCGCTGCCTCACATAGTAGCGTTACCTCTCGGTCCTCGCGGACTTCCCAAAGCTCTCGGACTTCACATACTTCTCATGTGTCGCGCAGCAGTATCACATCAGTTTCGACCGCATCTACAACTATGGAGCAGAGCTTGGCCCAATTCCGGGCTGTCGCTGCATCGGTAGGCGACATGATTTCGGTGGATCAGAATGTGCTTCAAAGGATTCTTGGAACTCGGAGTCTTCGTACTAGATCAGGATGGGGTGCTGGTGCGGAGAGAGTCGAGAGAGCAGGGAGCCCAGAGGGAGGAAGATCCATTCGGTCAGTGTTGCCGCAGTATGAGGTAGTTGACGAGGATTTGCCAGTCTACGAAGGTGATATCGAGGGCAGACAAGTTGACGAAGCTCCGCTAGTTGCGGAGAACGAGAAGGTTGAAGTTTAACAACAAGTTTCCATAATTGGTGAGAAGCCAGAGGTAAGATTTGTGTTTTTTGTGGGAGTTAATTTCCTTTATTCCATGTTGTTTACTTTGTATATCCGCGATTTCTTTGTTTATTTCATATCTACGTTAATAAATTCGGGCCTTGTCCCCACATTAATTATCCATCTCCGTCTGTACTTTCCCAAGTACTACTTTCTCTTTACTCCGCGTGAGATTAATGTACCGTTCAAAGTTATCGTTTATCCTCTTCACTCCCTCCTCTACTCCCCATCCTTTTGTCTTGCAAATCTCCCCGTATATTCCCTCTAGACTTTTCGCCATCACTGGCCCCACTTCGTCCATATCGGTCTCCGCCAATATCCGATTATCCGGAATCACGCCAATAACTTCTTCAAATTTTAACCTCGCAGCTTCGGTAGATGCCCGAACAGGGCCACCATTAAGATTGACGGCAAGACTAAAAGAGAAATATACAGGGATCGGAAAGCCAGGAGTCAAGTACTGCTTAGCAACATCCGGAGTCCCTGAGAAAGAATGCAAGCAAATCGCCGGAGGTGCCATCAACGATATATTATCCTCCTCATCTGATTCTGAGTCATCTGGATGCCCTGGTGGCCCCTTGCGCTGTCTAGCTCGCCGGGCTTTCCTGTTTACGGGGGCCACTAGGGAATTTATCATATCAAATAAGATGCCGTGGGCCGCGACACCGTGGAGGCTTATGGGCCGTTGAAACTCAGTAGCTAGTGAAATCATGGCAGATAATACGGCTTTCTGGTGAGACATGGAGACGCGATAAGGGGATAATTGACGACCGGAACGAGTCCAGGTTGTCTGGGCAGTTGCCGAGGGGTCGGGAACAGGGATACGGAAGGACTTATCAAGGCCGGCTTCACCGACGTGAGCGGTGGGGTGGTCCCGTAGGTACTTTTTTATGTCGGAAATTATGACATCGAGAGGGATGGGCTCGGGGAGGGTTTGGATGAATGAAGGGGTGGGTGAGGGTGTCAAGGTGACGGAGTAGTGGGTTGAGAGGGGAACAGTGGGGAGGCGGATGAGATAAGTGAACCAAGGGTGGATGGCGAAAGAAGGGGTTATTGAGGGGGGGAGTTGGGCGAGGAGATGGAGGTCGGAGGGGCGAGTGGACATAGAAAGGTGGTGAGTGGGGATTGGGGGGAGGGGAGAGGGGAGAGGGGAATCGGTGGGGTGGTTGTGGGTGTCATAGAGGGGAAGATGGCGAGGGATCGGCAAAGGAGATTGTATTGAGGGTGGTTCGCCACACATGATGGATAACTAGTCGTATTGATGAGTTGAAATAATGGATGGTGTGAGTGTTTCCTGAATGAATATGCATTAATAAACTCAATTTAAATGGTGTTGTCTTACCCTCTGATGAGTCAAGTCGTTTATGATTATTCGTATTGACGTCACTGCGCATTACCTAGGGTTCTGACCCTGATAGCAATCCCTCAGACACATCAGCTACTGAAGCTTGGCCTGTACCACGCCAATTATCACTGCGAACCACACAGACCATTTTTGAAACACCATCTATCTCACATAATCACCAAAACATCGAAGATCCCTCTGGATCGTCGATTACCGCCTCTCGGCATCGCCGCCATCTTCCCTTATAAACGTTTACACCCACTAGTCTTCAACAACAAGTCAATAGGCACTATGGCCGAGTGGTTAAGGCGCGCCCCTGCTAAGGGCGTCCGTTCGCGGGCGCGTGTTCGAATCACGTTGGTGTCGACATTCTTTTTTTCATCATCTTACAAACTCTCTGTCTTTTTTTTAGCCCCTCCAACTAACAAGATGATATCTCATGCATTATAATCACTGTTCTCCTTCAACCAACTTGACACCTGCAAGTCTCTCTCACAATATCCGTCCCAAATCCTAACCACTGCTTAGTTCCCGTGTCCCTAATCCCTGGCACTGACCTTCCAAACCCCGTCTCACTTTCAGAGTGTTTCAGCGTCCCAGGCGTCCTGGATGGGGCAAAATACAGGGTGATGTGAGAAGCTGGGGGTCTGTGATGACGTGAGTTGGAGGGTTGTGAAGGATGCACTGACGACGGATTCGGAGAGGTAAGTGTCTTTTTTGCGACGATGGAGATTTTGCGACAGATGATTGGGGTATTTTTTACTTTTGATTAGTTGCTCGTTATCTTTTCCTCTTTTATACTCTTTGCTTTCATTGTATCAATTGTATAATAGGTTTCTATAGAATCATCCTTTTGTATATTTATATCCAGAATACTCGACATTCGAACTCGGCGCTATCCGGTAACTACTCTTATCAGCGTCCCACGTGGCAGTTATATCTACACAAGAAACATACTTTCCAAATCGAACCTCAAGTTCAATATCTTCCCAATACTATCTATTGATTCACAAACTACACATAATTATAATGCTTCGCTCACTCATCATCGCCGCCACTTTAACGGCCACTGCTCTCGCCCATGGCAGCCATGGTGACACCCCGCAAAAGCCGATTGTCCCCGCAGATTCCAACTGGATGACCAAGCACATGGCCGGTATATCTCCCTTCCAGCTTCCCTCTCAATGCATTCCCCAATAATTCTAACCGAATTATCTTTCCCTATATCTAGAAGAACACCACATGACCTCTTGGGACGCCGAATCTTTCTTTACCCTCCACGACTTCAATGGTGACGGCCGCTGGCAAATCGATGAGCTGCTTCGCTTGTATGGCCTCATGGACGAATCAAATGCCGCCATCCCCGATCGTCGCCGCGAGGAAATCTCTTTCCATGTCCTTGGAATGCTCGATGCCAACCATGACGGTACTGTCACCAAAGATGAATTTGTTGCATTCATTGCCAAGGGCGCCACGCTTCCGGATATGGGGACGGGCCCGGGACACCATGGCGACGACGAGTACGAATATGAAATTCACCACTGGGAAAAGTATCACAATGATGATACAACTTTGGAGGAGTTGACGCACCCGGAGGATATTGAGCATTTCAAGAAACATGAGATGATGGAAGCAGAAGAGGAGAGATTGAGTTTGTTGCAGCAGCAGGCGATTGTGTTGCAGAATGTGCCAGCCATGTTCTTGCGGAGCCAGGGTTAGAGGCGGGGTTTGGCAGTATCTTGTATGTGTATAAGGCGTTTTGGGCGTTGGTTTATTAAATCGGTATCGGGAAGGTGATGGTAGTTATTTTTTTGCTTCATATACTGCATAATAGAGTAACATTATAGACTCAGATTGCATACGTTTATTTCAAACTAAGCATCTTCTAAGACTATGTCATAGACAACATGCCACACACCCGGAGCAAATGTCTTAACCTTCATTGCGAACTCTCCTGCTGCCTTTTTCCCTAATGGTCTTGCTAACTCAGTGATCCTCTGCTCGATTTCCTTTCCCCTACCCTCGATATCTGCAACTCCTACATTCTCATGTAAATGCAACCACGCCCGGTCAGTGCTATCTATGACTTTCACCGAGCCCTCCCACGATGGCTCACAGGTTGGGAGTAATCCTCCATTTACATGGACTACTGGGACTGCTTTACCAGCGGCCCGTAGCTCCGCAACTCTCTTTTCGGCCATACAGTTATCTTCAATGAAGATAGTAATTTGCTCGTCACCTACTGTCGCTTCTGCAGTTCTAAGTAGATCATCACCCTTTATCACCCTCACGCTCCATCCATTTCTCTCCGCTCCCCTTCGTAGCCCCTCGACACTCCATGGGTTTAATTCCCAGCCAAGCACCTTGAATCCACTTCGTGCATAAGAAAACACAAAATAGCCAATCCCTGCATACATGTCCACTGCAAACTTCCCCGTCCTCCCCTCCTTTGATAGACCTCTCCCCGGAATCTTCGCCTCCAAGACATCCCTCGGGACTTCCGCCGTCCCCTTAATCGCCTTACCCTCCTCATGGAAAGCCAATAATCTCGCCTTCTCAACGATATTCCCCCGGCTGAACATTGTATATCTCGGAGCCCAAGTTTGCCAGATGTCATTTTGCTTAGTCCACACCCACAACGCCTCCTCAAATTCCTCTCCATCCCTCCCGAAGTCCCCATGGATTTCCCGGAGTCCCGTTGGTGCCCTAATGATGTTTTCAGTTTCATCAATGGATGAACTAGACGGTACGGCTCCAACGGAGTCATGAAGAGGGATTCCTGCGTTGACAGCTAAGTGTGTAAGGGTCATACCGCTCTTTTTAGAAAGTTCATCAAGAGCGATGGTCCAAAGAGTAGCTTTTTGAGAGTGGGTTAAGAGGGAAATGAGGGTTCCGGGGGTCTCAGGGAGACTTCCGGATGGGAAGAGGGCGAGGGGTTCATAGGTAAGATAGCCTTTTGGCAATGAAAGAGTTAGTTCGTCGGGAGAAGTCAGGTTGAGGGCGGTGAGCCAAGAGCTGACTATGGGCTCGGGGGTGGCGGCTAGGAAGCGAGTGGTGGCTTGGGTTCGCCAGTCCCGGATGCCACGGCGGGGCTTCTTAGCCGGTGGATTTGATGGAGTTGCCATGATGTATTTTCAAGTGGCGATAGTAAGTGGATAAAGATGGAAATGGAAGTGGAAATGGAGGTTGATGATTGTTAAAAGAGGAAGTTAGGGTTATATGAAATTTCAGGTAGTACACGATTTGGTGGAAGATAATGAGTGTGGAGCCAATGAAGAATTGGGTAGGAAGAAGAAAGGTGTGGGTGGTGGCATCACGGCCTTATCACCAAGGTCTCAAGACTGATATATCATCACCACTTACATAAAAAGCCAAGAGAATCTTAGCAAAAATAATTGCTGTGATTCCACAGATCTAAATAACATGTACCAAAAAAGAGTTCAAGCGATCCGTCGTATTGTGGCTAGTTCTAGACCATATGTAGACGTAAACCAATAAAATCAAAAAAAAAAATCGAGTTCAAGCGACAACTGCAGGATTCGAACCTACGCGGCCGAAGCCATATGATGGCTGACATGGTAAACCATTCGAGTCATACCCTTTAACCACTCAGGCAAGTTGCCTAAATGCTTGATGGGGATTATGCAGATGGAATAACTTAAGAAGAAATGTTGAAAAGGGGAAAAAAGGCGTATAAGGACATCATCACGGAGATTCACACATGGATTCAACGGAATAGCCAGCAAGATGAACCAAACAGACTGTCTCCAGCACTTGGAGCAGATATCAATTAACACCTAAAAGAACAAAGCAAGAAAGACGTATATACAGTCTCCCTACTTTCAGAGATATATCTCCTCAACAAACGAAAGTGACAAGATACAATGGTGGTAGTACAGATCCTACAGTCTAAAAAGACCAACGGACATCAATATGGTGAATTAAACACACCAGGGTTTAGGCCTCGGCAGGAACAGAACGCTGCTGCTTAAGTTTCTGTTCAAACTTCTCAAACTCTTGGATGGCAATGACCTCTTCAGGATCCAGGACCTGCTGGACACCTTGGACCTCCTCAATCTGTAGAAACTTGTTAGTGTGATGGACCCAAGACGACCATAGACATTACTTATAACTTACGTAGTGCATCAACATGCTCTCAATCCCCGTCTTCAACGTCTCTGTGCTCGAATCACAAGTCCGGCACGCTCCCTTCAGCATCAAGTTGACAATTCCCGTCTCCTCATTGAACCCTCTGAACTCAATATCGCCACCATCCTCTTGAATAGCCGGTCTTATCCGCGTCTCCAGCAACTCCTTGATCATGCCCACTACCTCACTATCATTCTCATCATACGCCAACGAATCGGCCTCTTCCTCCGGCACCGCCTCTCCTTCCTTCCGCTCCACAGCATTCACAATAGTCTGTCCTGACGTAACCGCCTCCGTAATCAATGCAAAGATCTCGGGCCGAATATGCGCCCAGTTCGCCTCAGATGCCTTCGTCACCGTAATGAAGTCTGCGCCGTAAAACACAGATTCCACTCCATCAATGTTCATCAACTGAGCGGCTAACGGCGACGGGTACGGCGGGGAGATAGTCGAGCGCGGCGTGAGGTATTCAATAGAAGAGCGGTTGAGCGCTTCGGGGATGACGCGGGCATTGGGGAGGAATTTGACAGCGTCAACATTGGGGGTGCTTTCGGTTTGGATGAAGATGCTGCGGGTGACAGTGGCGGGAGCGAAGCGGGGGCGAAGAGTCGGTGTGGGGGTGGGGCGGTGGTGGGAAGAGAGGAAGATAGTACGGGCGGCGGAGGGAATTATACGGGGGATGATGGGTCGGGCGGTAGACGGGGTTGCCCGCAGCAAGGCGCGGGCAATATGGGTGGATCTTGAGTTCATTATGTCTGTTGTACTGGGTCAAAGACAGTATAGGTAGGTCGTTCCGTCAAGCAAAATTGACGTAATTGCGCTGATAAGATGATGTGTACTTTGATAGTTGTTGAGTATCAAAGTCAGTGATAGCCAATATGTCAGAATAAAGAAAATAGACAATAGCAACAAAGTATCGAGCAACAAATGCTTGATTGCGATTATACGTCAATGCCTGGATCCTCTATTATAAAGCAGCAGTAAAATCGCAGTCATTTGTCTCAAGCAGAACTACAAAGAAGTCCAACATCCCGGCCTGAATTAGTAACCAGAAATATCAATCTCTCATTGGTCAACTTGAGGTTAAGTAACAACCTTTCGCTGACTAAGATGACGCAGGAATACCACGTCCTGGTAGAATCACCTTTGGCTTTTTAGCGGGTCCATCACTTAATAAGACGCATGTTGAGCTCCAATACTATAAGAAATGTCTAGGGACTTACCCACAAGCGAGAATAACCCCAATATATTATTGCCGGCGGGAGGTAGCTCACGGCGAACTGCCAGATCCATTGCCACCTTGCTCTGCGCACGCGCATTCTTTCCCGTTTGCCCCTATCACGAGATATACACAAATTGGGCGTCTCATCAGTCACCTAAACTCCTTGTCTTTTGTTTCTGTTGTATCAAGCTCAGCCGGGGCAATTTATCCAAAGCAGCACGCAACGCTCAGGGCATCCGGGGCCACTGTGGCACCGTTGCAATAAACAAATGCGCTCTATTTTAACATGCGGGCAAGGAAAACTTTATGCACTAGTCGCGGACGAACCGTAAGGATAGCAGTGAATTGGCGCGCGTAGGATTTGTTGTGCCCTGGGCCACGTGGAACATCGCTATATCTATAGGCGGTTGATGCCCTGTAGCGATGTTTTAAGGGGATTACAGTGGGATGATTGTTGGTTGTTGGTTGTTGGGAGATGCTGCACCAGAAAGTTTTCTACTATTTTTTTTTTCGGATTGGGAAAGAGCTTGCGTAAATGGATAAGGATGAGTTGCGAGCCTACCTGCCTGTAGTGAGATGCTAAATTCAAATTCATTCATCCATCAGATTAAGCCTCGCAAGGTGCCAGACCAAACCAAAAAAAAAATATTCCTAGAAGATTATATCGACGTCTTCGGTTAGGTCGTGACAAACCTACCATCCGCAAACTTTGAGAATAACTCAGAAGTTTGTTTCTTCTCAACTACAATCATTTCCATCCGCCATAACGACGTTCTAGTGTTCCTAGTTGACGGTTTCCATTTCTTCTGTTTACTTTCCTTTTTCATCAGGTGTCCTGCTAAATCAATACCAAGCTCCTGCTTCCTACGCCAGACAGCATCTCTGCGCAGCGCATATTTGCATCCTCCGCTTGTCGTTCATTTTCTTTTCAACTTTGCGCAACCTATTCGCCACAGTCTCTCATTTCTATGTCTCTGTATTACGAGTGATATCATACCTAGACAGTAACCCTCACTATACTTTGAACGAAATAGCTTTCATCCATTTCTCCATTGCGCCTCAAACATTACTCACCCCGCACCTTCCTTTCCGCGCGCCAGTCTGCGTGTGTGGTTTCTTTCATTAACCATTGCCTTCCTTCCCGGCGAAAGCTATCATCGAATATTGCCCCAATAGGAAGCCTCCTTCTTTTTCTTGGACGACAGCTGATTTTGTCCACTATTGTCTCGTCCTGACCTGTTTGCGCTTCAAAGCAAAGACCTATCATTCGCAAACGTCTTGACATCAGGGCCTTCACAACATAGTGTTGGTTAAGCGCAATTACAACATCGCACTTTACCCATCATTCATACCCTCGAAACAATATACAGTAAATCATCATGCTCGACGTCACCTACGACTCCGACTCCGCTACTGAGCGCCCCTCCTCTTCCGGCTTGGATGCTACTGCCAACCCCGAACTTGCCTCTCAAGATCAGCCCAAGTCCCCCTCGGCCAATGGCCCAACTAATGGCTCAACTGACAACCCAATCGACATACCATCGAACTCTACCATCGAGCCTAAGAATGCCAATGATGACAATGACTCGGCTCCCGAGGAAACTACTTCTACCCAACCCGTCCCTGCTCTCACGCGCAAGCAACGCCGCACCAAAACTCGGAACGCCACGCGCAAAGAGAAGCAACGACGCAATGCTCAAGTCTCCAAGAAGTTTGCCGCCTCTAGTGCTGAGAATGCCGACGACTCAGGCGACGAGTCTACAGCACACCAAAAGTCCGCTAGTGTCCCCGCTGGCATGTGTGTGGTCTGCACTACGGAACAAGGCAAATACAAATGCCCCCGTTGCCGCCTCATGACGTACGTATCTTCCTGCCAATACTCCTCCCATATTCGAATCTGAATTGTTGCTATACATGGTTCTGGAGCAAAAGGCCCCCGAGGAACCCTGACTATGCTATATCAAGTGCTATGAAAACCACAAATAGTACTTATGCTACGGGCAAACCATGGTTGATTTTTGTAGAGCTGAGGCGATTAGGCGTTCGTGTTTCGGCATTTGTTGTTTCACTCGCTGTTAAACAGTCCCACGCCCGTGCCTCTACAACCACCATTTGTCTGACCGTCGCCGCACGCTCGGTCCGGGCAGGATTCCCAGCCCGGCAACAAATTGCCCACAGTGCCGCCCAGTCAAACACTACTAACTAGCAATCTCCTATTCTCGATAATCTGCACTATCGCAATTCCCTTGCGTCGAATACCGAAACTTTAATGCTAACACCATGACTTGACTTTTTTAGTTGCTCGCTGCCCTGCAACAAATCTCACAAGGAGAACCACCCTGCGGACCCCACGCCGAAACCAAAAGCGGCGCCGACGAATGTGTTTAACCCCGCCGCAGCCTCAACGACCCCCAGCGACCCAACGCACCCATTTTCCTTCCTTGATAACTCGGAAATGCTAGCTGCACTCTTCGCCCGCTACCCTTGTCTCCCCGACGTCCTCATTCGCATCTCCGACGCTATGCAGCCCCCGGCATCCTCCAATCCGCTTGCGGCATATGGAATGCCTGAGTCTAAGAGAATTGAGAAGAAATTGTGGGACAAGGGTTTCGGCGAACAGCAAGGCAAGGAAGCGCTGCGGAGGGAACGGGCGCGGGAAGATGAAGAGGGTGAGGCGGTGAGAGCGTACTCGGAGTTGATTTTGCATTTGATGAAGGTAAAGGGGAAGGAAGTGCGCGATATCCGGAAGCGCAAGATGAAAGAGGAGGGAGCGCTGTTCTCGCGGTTGACGAGAGCGGGCGGAGTAAACAAGAACTCACGGTATTAGCTGGACAAGAAGAGCAACAAGTAGATCCAGGGTTAGGGTATTGGTAGATATTCACTTGATATGGCACATTGGCGTCTGGAGTTTGAAATTTTGTCAAGATTTTGTTTGGGATATTGGAGATAATTTGGATCTTGATCTACTCACGATTATAGAAGAAAGTCTCAAAGAACACCGCAAGAGTTGAAAATAAATGCTCAATTTACAAAAGAATTAAATTGTTCCATATAATCCAATATAGTGATTACATAATCCGACCCAACAAAGGAAACCCACCATCATTATCATGACAAAACGTTAGATTACAACCTATTATTCCCATACCTCCGTCGTACCGTAGCTTATTTTTTGAGTCGCCAAAACAGGCCGGGTTTGCTACCGTCCTCCCCCCGTACACTTAATTTTCTTCTCAGTCCCATAATAGATGATTTAGCCTTAACAACCTTCTTCTCCTCATCCCCTTGACTCCAATCCACCTTTTCTCTCAACGCTGCCACGCTATCTCTCTCCTCTTCATTACTCAACGTCCTCGTTGCCAAATTATAAACTGGCAACACCCCATACTCATCGCCATCTCCCTCCGGTGTTCCAAATGACCGCCGATTCGCCTCTCCACTCCCACTCCCACTCCGTCTCTCTCCCCTCGCCACAGTCCTTGGTTGTGCCGTCGCCGTCCTTTCAAACTGAGCTGCCGCAGTCTTAGGAACATACGGAGCCTTCTTCGCCACCCCTTGGTCTTTGTTAGGGGCTTTGGGGGCCTTTTGGATATCCTGGCGTTGAGTAGCGGTAGCGAAGAAACGGCGTGGGAGAGGATCGCGGGGCGGGCCGGCAGCTAGGGCGCGTTGTTGAGCGGCATGGATGGGCCGGAGGCGGCGAGTTAGGTCTTCGGGGTCGAAGGGGAGGTTTTTGGATTTGGGGCGCGGGGCGCGTGCTGGCATTGTGGGAAAGGAAGAATCGTGTGTGAATGTGTGGCGGAAGAGAGGATCGGGGGCGGTGGTGTATGGAGCCCGCATTTTGAGATGTGGTTGAGCGGACGGTAGAAGAGTAGGTTGTGATCAACGGATAGAAATATGAGGAACCAGAAATGAAATCAATGTCAAAGAGACAAACAAGTATGCAAACAAGAAAGTATTAAGCGGGTTTATATGACAAGAAAAGTCAGAGCCGAGCAATGGTTGTGTGTGCCGAGTGTTCCGCAAGATTGCAATTTTGGTCCTTGATGTTGGAAATTCTTCAGACTGTTGGATTAAAAAATCGGAATCAATAACGATGTGATGATAGGAAACCGAGACAAGACCAAGTGACAAAAGACCAAAGAGTATATCTTAAGATCAACTAACAGGTCTAAGTGAATATTTGAAGTATTAAATACAGACAATAAATGCTTTTGTTACAAGTCTTGTGTAGAAGTCTTAATAATAGAAAGAATCAAGATATTCCCAAAGAAACAAACTAGCAGTACTCAGTCTCCTCCTCTCTTCCACGAAAAGTGGCGACATGACGTTTCTTATATCCCCAACGCCCTTCTAGTCTCCAACCCAACATTTAAATGACACTCTCCACTTTGCACTCTTCCGACTTTGACTTGCGTGAGCTCATGAGGGTCCAACGCTTCCTCTCCTCCACTTGCACTCCACATCCCACCCCCTGCTACCCTTGACCCCGGGATCCTCTCAAACGAGACACACCCCCGTGTCATTTCTCTCACTATGGACTTGTCGACATCCACCATGAACATATATTGTAGACTACATACATTCCAGTTGTGTCACGATATTATTGTATTATCTGTTTATGTGTCGAAGCGGCAGTGTACCCTCAACAGTGTCTCCGCTGTGCCACTTCGTCAGCCAGGATTTCTTTGGCTTGTGAGTGCCGGATGGCGTACAGGAGACAGAGTCTTTTGTGTGATGTGCTTGTTTGTATGTGTGTGTCGAAGGAGAGATGGAGATTGTCGTGCTCTGGGGAAAGCCACAGGGGTTTTAGTGGGTGATTGTGATGTTAGTTGGCGGTATTTGCCTGTGACATGGAGAAGGACTTTTGGGTGTTATTCAGACCGAGTAATTAACTAGACGGCAAGAAAATAAAATCATTTAAAAAAAAAAAAAAAAAGACTCAACTGTGGGTGGAGGAGTGCGAGTGGCTATGCAGGTGATTCTTGTGAGCCCACGCTTATTATGAGTTATCTCTATACTTCTCAATAATGAACAAATGGTGTTTTTATTATGATGATCATATATTCAATACTCTGGCATCCTCAATAACTGGCCATCCCTCCATTCCCAGATCGCTAATCGTCAACACCCTCGTTCTTCTTCCCTTGCCTTTTTTTCCCCCTCCCCTTCCCGTTACCCACTACATTACCCACTGCTTCGTTTCAACTTCCCGTCCCCCGTCATACAAACCATCCACTGAAGCATCTTCCGGTCACCTGCATCCAGTGGCTGCTGCTCAAACTGCCTTCGTTCTGCCACCACCCCAAGCATGAGTGCTCTTGCAGTAAGTATCCATGTCTTGATACCGTGTTTGCTCCACTGCATCTATATACATGCATATATTGCGGGTATGATTGTATGACATGTCTAGGTACATTGGCCTTGTTTGTGTCTCTCTATAGCAAACTACTGTATAGTTTGTTGGTTTCATTAAGAGACGTCTCTATGTTGTCCGGAAGCCCCATGTGTTTCCTTCGGAAGCCCACACATCGATGCAGCCATGGCGATCACTGGTCGAAGCAATAGGAATGAAATAGACAGACCTTCAGTCACACCACGGCCCAACAAAGCAACGATGGCCTCATTTGCAGTATCCTTGGTCTTCCTCTTAGCCTCCATTCTCGCCGTTATTCCCGATTTTTCTTCTTCCTTTGTCTAGATTTGCTCGTCTCTGTCTCTGTTTTAAAATGGAGCCATGACGACATGGTGCAGGTGTTCCTACGTAAAAGGGATTTCCTCGAAACCTGACCATGTGATGTGGTCATTCATCCATCACTATTTCCTAGGCGTATGTTCTTTCATGCAGGCCCAAAACAACCTGGTCAGTCTCTACAATGAGAAGAGGAGTTTTTTAAAAAAAAAAAAAATTAGCAAAATAGTAACACTGGATAGTATCTGATTACTCATATTCATATGAAATCGCCTTTGTGCCTCACCATGCTGTCTCGTTCTAAAGAAAGGACAGCCTTGCTTATTGCTTCATGTCATATTAGCTTCTCTGTGCCTCAGTCCTTCTCTCGCTTCTCCAACATAAAGTCCTTTCTCCGAGGAAAAAGGAAAAAGAAGAAAAAACGCGTTGCCCCATATCACAATGCTCATATCTATAGCATACATTTTTCATCGCAACCTTAAAGTCCCATGTTTCTGTCCGTGACCTTGCCATTAATCAACTCAAAACATGACGATCGCCCCAAGTCCATTCTCCTTCCGACGCAAGCCCGTTCAAAGAAATCACCGAGTTCCGGCTTGCGAGGCACCAGTTGGAGACTTGGGCCGGTCATGTCGCAGTGCAGAGTTCCCTTGCTGCATGTGTTTTATTGGAGGATGAACACGAAACTGACTCCTACATGGCACTATATATTTCGCATCCGAGATCATGTCTAAGGGAACTGCCGATTTGTGGCGCCATGTCGCAGCCAAGATGTGGTTGTTATTTATCGGCTCATCTAGAGCTTCATCCTTGATATGAGCGTTTTTGGGTCGAGTTATTCTCCTATTTCTCATTATCCACCACTTGTTCTCGAGGACAACTAACTTGTAAGGTCTCACCTAAGAGGGCCCTTCGGAAATAGACAACAATGGAAAGACAACTTTGAGACCTGCTAAATCATCTGACGGCTTCAAAGGCTCGCCGCTAAACTCTCACTAACACTCAATCCATCATGTCGCTTTAATCCTTCCCATCCTAACCGACTTAAGCTTCTTTCTTCCTTGACTGTTGTCTGAAAAAGACCAAGGACTTTGAAAAATCCTCAACCTCCAAATTCAATACCAATCCCTTCCGCAAAATACCGATTGTTCAGGTAATTATCCTTGAAAATTATAACCAAAATCAGATCGGCCCATGTCAACTTGTCGGTCCACATGACCCACCATCCCCCTTCTTTGACGCTCTTTTCTCTGTCTAGTCTAAATTCGAGGGGAAATCTCGGAGCCAATCAGAGTAGAATCACAGCCGTCGCAATATAGGGTGGCCGGCCGAAAGGACAAATGGGGGGCGTATGTTAAGTCGGATACATAGCCAAGTGACAGGCCGTTGCTCTGTGGATTTCCGTGGAATGGATTAGGAGTCGATATCAATGTGATTAGCCTAGGTATTTTCACCCTTTAGTTTGGGTTTCATAACTAGATTAAGCATCCATGGATCGGTCTAGTCAGCTTTCCCCAGATTATCTGGTTCTACTATAGTTAATATTCCTCATTGGCCTCCCTTAAAATGACCGCATACTGTTTTAAAAATCTCTATATAACATGTAGTATTATTCCTGCTGTTACCTGTTGAACACAACCCTGCTTCTGTCTCCCTTGGCATCAGTGCCCGCGTGGGATAATCTGGAGAAGCTACATGGGATACTAGTCAGCATCGACCTCACTAAATAACTCCCAGACCCCCATGTCCCTTTTATCACGATCACGAGACCATTGAAGCCAAACAAACAGAAGGCCTCTGGTCCGTACTTCAGCCGCCATTAACATCCCAAGTCATCCCTCCCATAAGAATATTTCGAAATCGCCACCCAGCCAATCAACCCCATCTACAACACACAAGACGCAGTCTCTCCGCCTCTAGATTGCCCAATGACCTGGGCCAAGACCCATATGCATAAAACCTTCCCTCCTTCTGCAAAGAATTTGCCATTGTCCCATCCGGCCTCGAATGCCAGCCAAGGCTCCCGCCGCCACAATATGCACACAACAAAAAGCAGTAAAAGATCACCTCTATCCCGTTGCCCTTCCCGCGTCTCCCCCATACTCATTCCCTCTTCAAAATGCGGGGGATGGGGAAATAACGGAGCCTGCTCTGCCGTGTTAGTATGCCCAAGATGTCAGATTGTGAACACAGTTGTAGGTCTTGTTGGAGAGTCGATACTCGGGATGGATGCAGGAGACGCATATGAGTCCGTAGGCGTACATATAGCGGTGCATTTTAGGATCCCTTCTCCAACTACACGCACCATGACGAAAATCTATCAGTAATTCCTTCATCCAACAAGTTTAGTTCACCTGTACAAGTCCATTCACCTTTCCATGTCGTCCAAAAAACTTATCTATCTGCCACCGCTTCGCTTACCGTCCCACCGTCAACATCCATCACCGATCCCCGCTAGCTTACCCACCTTCCATCCCCCCACCAAACTCCATCAGGTCTCCATAATAAGTGATCAAAGGTTGTCACGCACCGACCAATTCGTTTTTCAGCTGACGACAAGATCCAGCGTGAACAATCCTGTTCATCATCACTTCATCCTAATTCCCAATTCCCAACATCATGACACCCGATGATCCCCTTGTAGACCGCTTCCCCGCAGTTGTCTGTTAATGATGCCGTTTTGGCGTAGATAATACGCCCGTAAATCAATAGTTCGACGCTAAGAGTTCAGCAGGATTGAGAGACATATCTCTATATCAAGGACTGATTGATTGGTTAATTTATTAGTTTACGTCTACCAAGCTCACGAAGATTATATGACGCCGGACTTCCATAAGTGGTTGTTGGACAGAGTGTGAGGCCATCTGCTCTGCCTAAAAAAATTTCGGTTGATGAAAGAATGATTTATAATGATGATTGATTGATTTTATTGGTTTACGTCTACATATGGTCTAGAACTAGCCACAATACGACGGCATACGCCACAAGTTGTGGCGTGCATGCAGG
>LXGU01000223.1:0-23401 GCA_001640685.1 Catunica adiposa
CCCCCCCCCCCCCAAAGGAATCCACTAACAGTGATGATATTCGCCCAAATCTCCTAAAATCTCCTAAAACAACCTCAAGGTTCGAAATGAAGATCAGAGACTATGCATAGAGGATGCCCATGTTATACACAATATACTGATCAGTCATTGGCACTAGACAGCCGTCACACTACAGCCGGGCTACATGTATCATACCCTGTCGTTCCCGTTGGCACTTCGCCCCCAACACCAAGGCTCCTTTACGATTTCCTCTCCCCACCAAGCCTGTAAATTTCCAACCCTTCAGCGCAGGTCACTCAGGGTTCAAGCTCCATGGATTCCTAGTTCTGTAGGACACGTGATTTTACGCTTTCATCGCCCATCTGACCACACGGCATATTGCCCAGCATACCCCTCGCTTCCTAAACAGTCTAAGACAACTCAGGCAAACGATTTGGTCTTTGACCTTGGAAGACCGGCCGGCCTTGTGGGTCCAAGATTGACAGCTATAAGAAGTCCAACCCTTCCGCCAGGTCTAGGCTGTCATTATTCCCCTATACCCAAAAAGGGAAAACCTTTTAAGCCACGCCCTAGAAGGGTTTTAAGAACGGCGGGCTCCTTTCCTTGTTCCCTAGTTATGGGTCTGTCAATGGGCTGATTAGAGGGAGCATACCGATCTGCGGGGTCTAAGGGAGACGGTCAAGTAGTACGTACAAGGAGGGACCTTGGTGATACTCGCGGAAGTCGCCATCTTTGGGTGTTTGTAGTCGGTGAATTTTAAGGGATCAAGTAGAGTGCGGCAAGTTGGTTGATGGTAGTGTGCTTTTTCGGCTATGGAGTTGAACCCAGGGTCGAGACTCGCACAAGATGTTTTATACATTTTCACATTTGCAGGGAAGAACTAGATCTATGAGCCGATGTCCGGGTCGTAGTTTTTCGGGTTCATTGGATTAATTTATTTGGCGTAAAGGTTGGTGTACTAAGCGATGTGATAATGTTAAGGAGAGATGGTGGATGAGGCTCTTCCTTGCTTGCATTTTCAGCTGCATACGTAAGTGTGACCGTTGGATAACTGACAAAAGACAAATATAGGAAATTGAAATTTCCTAGATAGGTGCAAGGGAAGAACCTTTGAAGACGGGGTGGGACTTTACATTTTGTTGTTAGAGTCTAGTCATTCGCCACCTAAATCAAGCTTGTGAAGGTTGTTCTGTTCTTTCTTTGTACGTGATATTTTCACTACTAATGAAATCCAGTATTCAAAGTATATTTTATGTTTATATATTCAAGATACTAAGTTCATACTACCAGATTCAAGCAAGTCCCTTATAGCAAGACTAGGAAAAATAACTCGAAGATATATAAGAGGAAAAAAAAAGAAAGCAAAACAAAAATTCAAAAACTAATGGCCGTATAACATATCCACCGATCCATCTATAGCAAGCTCCACTCCGGTGAGCTACCAATTAAGTGGCTTTTTGATGCTTCGGCAGCCTAATGCCTTTGACAAGCTTCTCAGGTACATAGCCATAGTCATCGTCTACCTCAGCAATAAACTCTGGCGTATTTGTGTAGACCGTGGCTCTCAAAGTCTCCAGGTTTGAGAAGCCCAGGGTTAGCAACCCCCAAACCATGGTGTCAATAAGTGCCCAGGCACCTGCAGTACCATGCTTCTTGTTCCGAAGCATAGATCTCCTCATGCTGACAAACCTGGACAGGAGATCATTGAAAATCATGAACGCGAGAACCATGCCAAACGAGGGAATTAGCATGTGGGCAAAGCCTGAAAGAGGAAGACCAATCACAATCGAGCCGGGAATGGCAATAGCATACTGCCATGCTCGGTCGAACCACTTCCAGTCATCAAAGATCATCAGTTGCACACGAACCCAAATGAACGAGTCCAGAAAAGCAATTGACAATTGGTAGTACTCACGGACACCTGTCTTCCAAGCCATGATATCCAAAACGGGTCTCAGTACGGAAATAGTGTGGTAGGCAGCCCGCGTGCTTGGCGGATGTCCGCGGCGCAAGGGCTTCACCAGTCTCAAGCCAGTGTACCCCCAGACAATACTGAGGATGACGTCGAAGAGATTTAGTTTAGCATTAATCAACCCGAGCCCACGAGCCTCAGATAGCACCATCTGCAAGATGCCAATGACAATATGCATGGGCAATACCCAGACGATCTTCTTGGACCGCTGAAATGCCGTGTTATACTGAGGCACGCCGTTCCGCACCCTGTTTCTAACTGAGGCCCAGTAAATTGCCAGCCGGATCGCCGGATAACAATACCAAAACATCCCAATCAGGCTCGTCATCAAGGCCGAGAATGTCAACGGCATGGTGAACGACATCGCAGACGGAATGGAAGATGGGAGAAGATGGGATGGCAGAGTTAAAGTTGTTGTCAAGGAAGTAAGGATCGGAGTAGGAGACGGGAGGGGCCAGGGCCATGAGACGGATCCCGGCCACAAGACGTGGGGCCGGGGACCGGCCGCGGGGTATAGGGCCGTAGCAGGGGAGTTGGGGAACATTTTATTTCTTTAATTTTTTTTTGTATGCGTGTGTATTTTCCACGGCGGATGATGGGATTGTTGAAACTTAGGCAATCGTCTTGGACGGCGAGAATATATCTATTGGTCAAGATATGGCGGCCGGGTAAAAGTGGGTTGGGCGGGATAGGGTCCGTTCGCGGAAAACTTTTTTGGGTAATGTTGATATATGTGTATGTAAGTCGTATGATAGTCTTGGCAGGTGACAGTTGATGCAACGTCGTTATATCTCAAAGATATCCCTAAGGTATATTTGACAGTTTCTAGCTAGCCACGGGACCGAACAAGAAAGAGGTGTCCGGCAAAGGTCCAGGCTCAAGACAGGGAAGGGAAGGGTCAGAGGTGATTGGAAATAGATGTTGTGATCAACAAATGTTTGACTTTTTCTTCTCGACCATTTCGAGGTGGACCGCTCTTCTTATACATGTACGGGAAGACCCAGAAGCGCCGGACTGTCGAAGTGATACTACATCACATCTTGACAGTCCCACTATCTCCCCGGCGTTGCCTCAGCACGACAATGACAATTATAAGCTCATATGTTACATCCTATCAATCCATACCATTGGGAATTCTGTGCACATCAGTCTGTAATGATGAAGTTTTCTTTCCCCTCCTTCAGCCGGTGAAGATCAAATATTGCCCTGGATTCCAAAAAGAAAAAAAATGCAAAAGAAAAGACCCAACAATCTCAAATTCTCAGGTAGACCAGACCTCGAAGAGATCCTCGCTGTGTAATTCCACACACGGACGAGCTCATCCATAATTCGTTGTCTGTCATTACGTCGATCCTTTCCTTCGTTATCATGAAGTCCCGCTGCTGTGAAGGCAGTATCTAACAGTCTTTTTTCTTCTTTCTTTTTTTTTGTCTAGTCATATAGCCAGTGGAATGGTGTGGTGTATACAGCTACGTAGTCGGGACTATGAAGTGGGATGCGTTGTATATAGGAAATGGAATATTTACAATGTCTCAGGTTTTGTGAATCCCGCCAAAAGTTTGGTTTGAATTATGCCTGACAATGAAGCTGAGAATATCAAGCAAATTTGTCTAGCATCACGTCCGTAATGTATTGTATGCATAAATTTCTGGCTGCATTCTTTTTGAGATCTTTCTCTCCGCCCGTTCGCTTTCGATTCTTGAAGTCACACTCGTTGCTTCGGACATAATCTTTTTGATAGACGTCAAATATCTGTCAACGCACGAGGATCCTCGGCCCGCTCACTGTAATCCTGGCTCGGACGCAACGCTGAGCTCCAAGGCCCACTTCCTTGCATACCACAATGCCCAAAAACAAGAGATATGAACATGTTCCAGTATATGACTCGTATACATTGCAACGTTCTTATGAGCACGGTGTCTCCATGAGAGCAAACATGTTCGTAACAAACTCTCAACCCGACGTGCTTGTTCCGGCGTTAATAATATAAGTCCCATGTTGTCCGATAGAGGAAACTGCGGCACGTTACCTCGAGGTCGTACTCTCCCTCCCCAACCTTGCAAAATATTGCAAATGTGTCTATCGTATGTAAAAAGTACCTCACTAATAAGCCTCGGTAGCCCAAGTTTCACTTCCTTCTCTTTAGCAAATTCTTTCTCTTCTTAATTCATCAACAAAAGATCGTCCCGATATACTCCCTCCCTTCACCCTCTGATAATGGACGGTGATCACTTGCTAAATTGTATCTCGGCCAATCAGCGCTGAATCCACCAGCATGGATCCAATCAGCTTCCCCTCATGCAAGCTCTTAACGACACTTGCCATCACTGGAAATAGGAAAATCTCTCTGGACAGCTTTATCAGCTCACGACGCTGACTATCTGCACAGCATCGAGATCGTCGCGACAATGTCTAGAATGGGACCTTGGTGTCCCGTTTTTGATGGTGGTGACGAGAAGTTTGAGCAGCGGTACATGTGGAGCTGGAAGCGTGGTTGAGTGGGCAGGTGCAACGAATGGATCCTGAAGGGATATTGGGGTTTTAATTTGGCTTCTTTAGGGAATTATCTTTTTCTTCCTTTTTTTTTTTGCATGTGGCATGCTATATTTATGATTGCTATATGATGTGTTTGGAGACTTTAAAGTCAGACAGCTTATTTAGGGTTCTACTTGAGGTGCTATTGACGAGGTTATGGTGGGTGTCAATACCGCGGAAAATGTTACACTTTGGATCTGATATATGATATTTACCTTGGTTTCTCAAACATATAATAGTCATGATTCTTTTTTCGGTATATCAGATGTTGAAGACGGGAGGATGCTCATAAAATTTCCGACATCTACAAACTAATTTCAACAAACCTATACATAACTACAGACTTCACTATCATAATGGAATGACCTGTCTGCTTTTTCTCCCCAGATCAACAACCATACTAAATGATTCATTAACTGATTCACTAATTCTCTCCCTCGATATTTTACAGCCGGCAGCTCCTGCAGCTGGGCTTACATGATTGCTAATAACAAATATTCAAGATTTGGAGGTGGCTGTCAAATCAATACCTTGTGGATCCAATTCTTAGACAATGACGAATCATGAGCTCGATATTTAGGGTAAAGGCCTCACATGCTATGACATATACTGCCTTGACACGTGAATATGGTCTCAGAAATCTTTATGATCTGATTATATTTGTGCATGGTAAAACCAATTAACAACTAATTAACTCCGGGAATAAGCATTAGCATGGCCGTTTACTCTATCTTGATAGCGCGTTCGCTATCGTTCGGTTACCGACTTCTTGCAGTGTGCTATTATTTCACTGTGACTGTTACTTTCCTTAGCTACAGACTATCCCAGTTTACTCAGTATAAGAACTACTTTCTCCCCAGAGATCTATCCTAGTCTTCTTTGCTCGTATGGCCTCCACGAGGTCAGTGTCCTCAGTCGAGTGAAAAGAACCCAGTAAATCGGCCATGAGAGTTGCAACAATACTACCAAACCCTCGCAGGCTAGTTGGATGACAACAAGAGCCAACGTCCGAGAGTAACCCTTTTTATTGGCGGTGACATGCCTTACCAAGATTGCTGCATCGGAAGCCATGGAGAGGACAAGCTAGGGTAGAGAGAAAGAAGTTAATACCGCGCGCGGCGATCCTTTGAAACATGGTTGACTTATGAGAATTCTCTGAACAATGGAGTAGTGGATTACGAAATCAACAATGGTAATGATCGACGGGCGTGGCAAAATGGACAGATCTGTGTGAAAGCAGATAGCCTAGGAAATCGTGTAAGTGTATGTGACGTCCCGGGCCGGATCCTCATATTTGTGACGAAAAGATAGCAGTCTAACGAGACGAACCGGAAGTCGGAATCAAACATGATACCGGAAACTTTTTGATACTACCCGGGAATAAACCCGCATAACGTATGCATAAATCCCCCTCAAGATATTACAAATTTCCGTACACAGTCTGCTCCATGCTCAACCCTCTCGCAGTACTTGTGTCCACCAATTATCGTGGGTCTGCCTCCATGAACAAACCCTCAAAATCCCTTATCTCCGCACCCTACCCTACTATCTCGCAACCCCACGTGTCCCTCCACTAAAATCTTCCGTAATCTCACGATCCTCCTTGTAGGGCCCGGCTCCAGAAATAATAGCCCATAACCTTTTGAAACAACCCGAACCGAACCATCATATATCACCTGTGTTTGTCGTCGGCCACATATTTTATGCCCATTGTTCTCTCGGCACCCGCGCTAAACTTCCCGTAATTCGGTGAATACAGGACCATGCACATGTTCATGATTACTGCGAATCGACGGGACTTTGACCAATAGGAAGATTTCCAGCATATGCACCCATGATTTCGCATATATGCGGGCATCTTCCTTAAAGTACACATAATATTTTAGGCATCCTCTCATAATATATATAGATCGGATTTCGTGGGATAAATGCACTCAATGTTGTCACAAATCACATCTCATTTCCATACTAGTTCCCATCAGTAGTAAAGGCGGTCAGCTCGACATTCCGGCGGACTTCGGCGTCAATAGTTGGCATGTCCGAAAATATCGTGGGCCCCAAAAGGGTAATAACACAAAGAGGAAATATCGGGGTGCGGGATGCAATACATCTTTCTTTGCTGTCTCGTAAATCCCAGAATCTGCAATAGAATACTGGTTTTTGTCCTCTCGGTTTGGCCTAGTCTAGTCGGTGTGTTCCCAGAAATTTTGATCCGTGGTTCCGGAAGACTGATGATGATCCCTTCATCTCATTTTCCAAAGTAGAATTGCCTCTAATGTCAAATAACTGACTGATGACCATACTTGAGGCTACTGTGAATCAGATCTCGGATGCAGTTACAGATATTATAGTCTAGTCTACCTCTCTCAAACTACTCTTGATGCCGCTCCATGGCGGGGTGCTCGCTACCAATAATTTATGGCGCTGGTACCCTTACTCCAATATGCCAAGCGAATAGCCACCAGAGACAATACTTGGCAAACCGTACCAAGAAAGCGTGATAGTCATCTGAAGGTGCATATGAGAACGAGATTACGATGCATGAACCTGAGTAGCAATTGTATGGTCTGTCACCGAAGAACGTTTGGATTGGTGTGTGGGGGAGGGGGGGGGTCAAAGTTTGGGTATAGAATATCACCATAATACCAGCCACCGCATGCTTTCCAGTCTATTTTTCTCCGAAGATGATCGTCGGGTTCTTAATTGCAAGGAAGGGCGCGCCGTCGGAGTAGGAATATGTGGAAGTCTCCGTATGAAGATTGCCCAGGCCCGAAATTCCTCTCTTTGGAAACCAAAATATCAGTCCCTTACAGAAATGACTTCATCCACCCAGACTTGAAGTTTTACCTCAATTTGTCATATTTCCATTTCCAGTATTCCTGTATATTTTTCCTCTATTCTGCATTGACAATGCCTCCACCTCATACCTCCAGGCTGCCCCCACCTCCGCTACAAATCGCCGTTCACCGCTGCAACAAGCTCTTCTCGGCGCAATCGCCGACTGATAGCCCGGGAGAATACTCATCCACGTGCCTCAATAACCCCACATCCTCTAATCTCCAGTCAACCGCTCAGCAGACCCTTTTTTCCCCGAGGGCCCGACAACACACTGACCCGTTTGGCTGCAAGGTACAAAGTATAGTGTATTGCTTGGCTCGAACGAACAGCATATTGACCCTATCAGCGTTGCATCAACGCAACAAACCGTGGGAAAATTCCCCACTTCCACTGTAAAAGAATATGGAGGAGCTCCAAATCAGGAGGACTGAAAAAAATCGGCACTGAGGGATTCCGGGCTCAAGTCCGCTCAAGAAAACACCACTATTTTGTGGATGGATGGGCGGATGGGCCAGAGACCACGCGGGGGGTAAGTAGGGAGTGTATTGTAGTTTCCTTCTCCGACGGAATTGTCTGTGAGATGAGTGGTACTATAAGGAGCTTATGGAGGGCGACATTGTGCGATCCTGGCAAGTAAAGAGTTGGTGATGGTGGGGGGCAGGTTTCATGGGTTTCCTTGACGCAGTCTTGAGGGTTGTAGTCGTTTCAGTATACCTTTCCTTGTTGATGTGACGTTGACTGTAGCAATGGATATTAATGTGATAACTGACATATTATCCAGAAAGGCGGTGAAGACGTTATATTATGGTGATGTCACCGTCTTGTTTCTGGTTTTATCCAGATCGGCTGTTTGATATCAGATGTTGAGGAGGTGACTGTTGGCCAAATTGAGCTTAGTTTGGATCTAGCCAAGTCCTACTAGCCTCCTCCGGGGGATTCTGGAAGGACCCAAGGTTCAAGATTAGCTTAGATAGTCCCGCTTCCGGTGGACGGCGATTAATATTCGTCATCTTGGGCTACCATGATACATGCGGCTAATATGTTACAGTCTAGCCTGGTATATATAAGAAAAAAAAAATAGGAAATATAGACTTACAGGGCATTTGCACGAAGCCTGCCCGAAAGTAATCCACGATCTACCCACTATCTCGATCGCCGACCAGAAATACCCTCATCAACATGAACCCCACTGCCTACCACCCACCACCCCCATCCTTTATATCACGCCGCGCCTCCCCACCTCCAAACGTCCGTAAGCCTCCCCATTCTCTCATCACACCTTACCATCTGGGCCTTGGCTTCATCTCTCAGCGTCCTTCCAGGCACAGAAAATGGCCAACGTAACGCTGTAATTCCCCTTCGTTTCCGACCATCCTACTGAGGTTACAGTGTTATCTCCCCGTGGACAAACCCAGCATATAGTTTATTGCAGTATGGAAAATCAGATACTATCAGACGTCATGAAGAGGGATTTCGTGGAGGGAGAGTCCGGCCCGGAATTTGCGGATTTGATCATTAGTTAGTGGCTAGCGCGCCAGTCAGGTGTTGGAGAGATAGAGGTATTACAGAGTCGCATCTGAATTATTCCGGTTCCATCGATTTGAGACCAGTGATATTCAGAACCTACCGTTTCATTTGAGTGCTTTATACTATGTTAATGACCACTCATTTGGCTGGAGATTTGTCTGGCGGATCCAGTGTAATGGTGTGGGACGCCTGGCTAAGGGCATCGTCAATATTTCAGATGAGCCGCCAAGGGTGCATCTTCAAGAAGACCTACAAAGTACCAACCGAGCGAAGCTGTTGAAACCATATCAGGTGCATCGTGGAGGTGATAGAGAGACCTTCCTGAAGAAGTCCATTGGAAGCTCTGTAATCGTCATATCCATGTCATATCTCTGCCATAATTAATACATTTTGGGTGTTCGATCTAGACCCTATAACTTGCATTATCTTGGCAAAAACTGGACATCTGCCATTTGTTTGACAAATAAAGAAAACAACTATAGGCGTCCAAGCTCACACTACCTAACTATGAATCCTTTGTTATGCTCCCGCTATTGGAGTTGTCTCACCTCCGGGTTTTTTTAAACTGTACTTTCTTCACACAACGGGAAGACAGGATAAGAACTGTTTCGGCGCGGCCCTTTATGACAAGTCTGACATGACGGGCCGCCGTCAGTCCCTTCTGTAAGTACAATTGTACGATCTGGCAATATCTTGAATCTTAGTAATAAACTAAGCCTATTCCTCTGGCGATACGGCGTATCCAGGTCTTCCGATACAAAATACAAGTATTGTTGCCTTTACTTCCAACCAACCATGGTTCCATGCTACTTGACAACACCAAGCTAGCTGTCTTCCCTGCCTCCGTGATACAGCTCGGTTTGTCCACATCATCCATTATCCACTGACAACAAATACACGGTTGGCCAAGTTACAGCACATTATCCCTCGGTTTCATCTGCAGGAACACCCATTGCAGGTATTTTCCGCCACCTTGAAGATCCAGAATAAAATACCCCGCTTCGGGGTCTACTGCTCCCCGCCCATCCTGAGAATTGTCCTGGACCTGGGCTCCTTGAATGTGAGCTTGGTGAATTTGAACTTTGGAACTCCAACCTTTAGATCATCAAATATCGGTAGTACTTAATCTCGTCTAAAAGAATGCTGCGATCCTCTGTATGAATCGATGCTACCTGCAGACATTCGATAGTCACCAACTTCAACGATATTCATGGGAAACATAGTCTCATTGTCTCTTTGCATCCAATAATCTCATCACTGCAACGCACCGTACCTATTGGATCCAATGGGCTGCATATATGTGTGTGCGTTGGCACAGATGCTAAATACGTTCCTGAGGGACCATAGTAGTATGGCGGTCAACACTTATCCGCTTCAACTGTCTGTTCACCGCTATCAGGGCGTATACTTTGGGGTATCCATACGAGCGATTTTAGGTTGCATTCAATACAACACTTGTTACATCGTAATATGATAATCAAAATCCTCAATATGAATATGTTAGCTCTCTGTAGGGTTGCACTTATACATGTTAGGGTAATCTTGATGAGCGCTCCACAAATCCCGGCTTGTGGGAGTTTGCCAAAATCCGTATGACTCGGAATTGTTTACAAAAAGGTTTAGAATTGCGGAAATAAGTGCTTATTGCACTGAAGCGGATCACCACATGTTGCCACCGAGATATTTTCAGTATTTACTTGCAAGAGGGGGCGTCATTTTCAATATCACTGGGAACCCAAACCAAAAATTCCTCCAACTACCTCTATCCCCGTTTGCTAAGTCATGGGGTCACCAACATCACCCCACATCACCTCTCCAATAACGGCTTCATATTTTGACCTCCTCTTCCTCCTCCTGCGAACTTGTCTTATCGACACCGCGAGCTCCTATCCCGGGAAAACCTCTTGACTGTGTCCATCGAGCTGCATAGTTATTGCATTGCGGATTCCTGCACGACAAGATGGCCGTTGGTCCGCTAGATTTAGACCTGACCGCCTTCTGCTGAATATGTAACCAGTCGACTTCCTTGTGTTGTGGGATTCATTGGAGTGGGTTCTTCAGTGGGGGAGGGGGAGGGGAGGGGGAAGTGGATGGCAACCAGTACCTGCGACCGGCAGAGGGACCAACTCGAGAACAGACTATGCGGTGAGATGAGTTCCATGGACTTGGGCATTATTGTTTTCAGGTGAATGTAGAGCGCTCAAGGTACCATATACTATTAAAACGTGCGCTATGCTCTCGCGTTGAAGTTTGGTGAACAGAAAAGGCGTGCGTGGCTGACTTGCCCAAAGCACTTACCGAGCCCCGACAGCCACTTACATAACCATTATTCCATATATTCATTCTCCGCCCCCCGCTCCAAGAGTTGGGATGCGCGCGGGGCATAGACCAACTAATTATGAATAGCCGGATTACTTTACTCTCGGACTTTGACCCAAACTTTTCCTGGGCAAACTCTTCACAGCAACTCAAGACGGATACCTACGAACGCTTCTACGCTTAAGGAGATCAGGACAACTGCGTTGGAGAATGAACAGACTCGATCGTCTGTCCGTCCGAATTGGCCAAAATGGCGATGGCATGCTGACGGAGTTACACTATGGACACTTCATACAGTACATTGATGAGAACGTGCTTCCGATTGAGTGGGTACAGAGCCTAAATTCACAGACAACATATCAAGATCGTGGTCTAGAGCTCCGATAATATTCGTCCAAGAGCCACACCGCTAAATATTCACCCATGTATTGGGCTCAACAAACCAACGAATGCCCATTTCCTTTGTTACCAAACGTTGCAATTTGGAATACAAGTGAAGAAATCGAAGACTGCAAAAAGCCACATAGGCTTGCCTATACCACGGCAATTAACATGGACTTATTGCCTTTTGCTGCAGCCCAGTAGTTTCTGGCTGTATTATCAAAAGATCCCGTCTCTAATGATTCTAACATGGCCTACCCGAATCCCACCAACCCAGCCAACCTCCGCACTGGAATGCTGTATTCTCCTTCTCTTAGTGGTCTTTGCCACCCAGTAACAGGAAACAACCGCCTATTAACATCACCTTATTCCATTACAAGTCTTCTCCCCGACTGCTCATTATACCTCACCGAAGGCGGTGTTATACCGTTGCAGTGATACACCTTAACACGCTCACATATATGGGTGTATTGCAACCCAACCTGGTCCGGCTCATATCTAGCCACACAGCAAGCTTCAATATCTCTCTACCAGTGCAGTGTCCAACCCAAAAGGAAGAAGGAAAAAAAAGGCCTCTCCAAGCATTGACCAACACACTTCCCAAAAAGGCATAAACCGCCTCTAAACCACATTTTGTCACTGAGTCCGCATTTGGTAATTCCTCTTTGGGATTCTTTCCTTTCTGTGTTGTCAATGGTAAGCCCTCAGTGCTACAATATCAACTTCCTCTTCAAGCTATTGTTCTTGGGGTTTCGGAGAGGCCATGCACGGGGCAGTATTGATCGCGGGCGTTTTGTTTGCCAGACGTCCGTTCGGGTTTGTTCTTTCCGGTGGGATCAGGAAGGTGAGCAGTAGAGAGAAGGGAGGGTAGGTAGAAACAGGGGATATCGTAGGTCGAGAGTCGAGGATAATGATAATAAGTTTGAGGGGAAATGGGCACAAGAGATATGTCGATGTCGAGGTATATACAAAGTGTATTATCCACTGAGAAGGTAACGCATAAGAAAGTGGAATCCGACGCACTATCCCACTACTGGTAGACTTGTAAGGGAAGTGATATGACTATAGACTAAGAGCCCTGATATAATTCATAGACGATAACTATATTTCATAGATACTTTATTGCCAACTCTTGCCGAGTCAAACGTGCGGGCATCTCAAGCGACCAGCCACTGCGAACCCTCAATACCGGGCCCGCCACCTCGGTGCAAAGTATTAGGCTGGTAATCTGGTCCAACCACCACTACCAGCCTGACGGGAATAGATACAACTGAGATCCCCAAGACTGTGGTTGGGGGCAACAAACGAACCAATGTGTCGGGCAGTTTCTAGGCATATGAATCACGAGCGTTCTCCACCGAAACAACCAACCCACTTCGAAACATACAACACAATTTCAGTACAGTATAACTTTGATGAATAATTTTCTTCTTTTCTTTTTTTGGATATCGTATTGCTCGCCATTTTCTGTATCAGGTGGCATGCAACTAAATGAGGAAATTAATTAACAAGCGTGCGAACAAACATAATCTATAGTTAATTTCGTACTGCAGGCTTCAACGTCAACGCTACCTAACAATACATATATCTTCTTTTTGACACGAAAAGTCAAGATTTTGACAAGTGTAAGGTTGAGTCCATCCCGCTATACATCATCCCGTATCTGTCATATGCTCCTTCCTATTTTTTTTTGTTTGTCTTGGAACAAATCTAGTAATACGCACGTGACGCTCCTTCTTCATTTTCCGTTATCACGAACCCACTTTCAATCTTAGAATGTTCGTGCCTTCCCAATCTAGCCTCGAGTCTCGGTATGTGGCGAAGTCATAGCAATTGTCCGAAAAGAGAAAATGGACCCCACAACAGAGCCAACGTCAGTAAGGCCGCCTCAAAACAAATTGAATCATGTTTCAAGACAGTACTGGCATTCTTCAGTGCAACCTTGACGGCCTTTCTTGGCCTTGTCTACCTAGCTAGCGGTAAATGCAAAGTGGAATCAGGCTCTTCTGGTTGTTATGGGCCAATGATACATCGGCTAGCCTTTGCAGTATATAATAGGGGTTGTGATGAGTTGATTTTGTGTTGCCAGTCAAGGCTATGGGTAGTGTGAATGTAGTGCTAAGGGGCACCATCACATTATCTTTAGAAATACGGGGAGCTTTTGCTAGCTAGAACGCTGTCAACTCAAATCCACTCCGATTACGCACCCAACGGTAGCTACTCACTTTTCCAAACTTAGTACTGGAACTTGTCATATTTACTAGTACCCCATCCACCGTGGTAATTCCCCTGACCACATGGCCCACGGCACGAATTCCCGATATAAACGTAGCACAGACATCATTAGCCAAAAACTACAACACCGCCCTTACCCATCAAAAAAGGACTTTTAGTACTTTTAACTTCATAGAAACCAAAACTTCGTCAGTTTCTAGCGCTGCATCTAACAAGGAAGATGTAGGTTACCTTTACATTGTATAACTAAAACTATAGCGGCCATTTCTGCTTCTGGACTTCGGAGTCACATCTGCCGGAGACGTTGTCAACCTTTTATTAGGATTGAAATAACTCGTATCGCTGCGCTGCATGCCTGGAAAATAGTGCCATATAGTATTTATGACGACTCTTGCATAACGAGAACTGGGCTCAGTTTATGAAATTGGGATATATGTGGATTATCATACTATAATGATGTATAAATGTACATATGGTAAATGTATACGCGTATGGGAGATCTTGGGGGAGATAGGCGGGTGAACAGTGAGCGGGGCGGGGCCAGAATGTGGCATAGCAAGGTGGTTGGGTGGGCGGGATGCGAAATCGAGGTTGGCTTGTCTGGGCGGGAAGAGGGGGAAGGGTCGTAGTCGGAGTTTGGTACGTTAGTTCTTGACAGAAGCCAGCTGTCGACCATGATTTGTAGGTGCGACAAGGGCAACGTCACGGCCCGATCTACGGCTGTTTCCACTAGCCAAATGGTTTCCTCAGAGAGAGAACTTAGTGCTGGTGGTTGTTAGCCACCCAAGTAGCGATAACAACGTTACCGCCCATAACTGTCTGCCAAAAGAAACTGGCAGCACAAAACTTGACCAACCCTTGCTGCTCATTTTATCCATCGTTCGATTCTTAGTTTTAAGAACGGCCGAAAAGTAGTCAAAAAGCCTGTTGACGTTACAATGGGATATATTTCCGGTCCAGCAATGCCGGTACTAGACATATTCCTAGTCTGAGAGTATGGAGACAAGGGATAGAAAAAGCAAACCTGGCCGGCTGGGGCTGTAAGTGAGTGACCAACTCTGGTCAGTGGAGCATATTTTCTTCTTTCTATATATCTCCTACCTGCGAGGTTCCAAGTGCCCACAGACATATGATACCAAAGGGAGCCAGACCTAGGGTAGGGTGACGACGAACGGTTGGTGGGTATATGAAGAGAGGAAGGTTGCCAGAATGGGGTTCCTGCATTCGCTTGCGCAGGTGAGAAACAGCGAGTGAGACATGATATCGAGCATTTTTCTTTTAGCCTTAGCTAACTTTTTTTTAAAAAAAAAAAATAGTAGCAAATCAACTGATCAAAGCGAATGGCCATTAAATGTCGATATGACATTGATACGTGACTGTTTACAGCCTCGAGATTAAAAACTTGGTAACTTTTGATGCTAAGCTATGCCCATGCCATAAACCCGGTAAAACTCGCCTTGTCTCCCGTTAACTGTATGGGCTCCATTAATCATAGCCAGACAAGACACTACGAAACAGATCAATTAGAAGCCTGAGCTTGGATATAAGATTCAGTCTGACAACTCCAAAAGGCCTATTTATTTACACATGGAAGCTCACTAAATGAGATACCCTAGTTTGACGTAATGTCACGACAGTGGCCACTTTGGTTACAATTTGTGATTGCCCAAAACGCTACCAGGAGAGGTTTTTTTACTGCAGGTTCCCCTTACAGTGAGCATCGTTTTATGCCCTGGTTTGGTCGTAATAGGTAGAAGCCACACCGAGACCGAGGCCTGGGTTCCGGTTCTCATAATCCCTGGCAAACGATGGGTGTGAATTTGCCCAAGGAGGGACCATAGTTCAAAATTCCGCCCGTAAGTCCAGAGCAACCCCAAGCCCGTCACATGCTGATAGCCACAAATGATGCCTCCAGTACAGAAAATTATCCTCACCTCTGGCGGGGCCATGCCAGAAAATAGCCTCCTCGTCCTTTCCTGATCCTAGAGGGTCTTTGGCTTTCTCGGTCTTGGATTAGATTGGTAGAAATACCCCTTTCGGCTGATGTACGGGAGAAATATATCATTTACCACGAGGGCGTCGCGCTCATACCACATTTGTATGGTGACTAGGAAGCTTATGATTTTGCCCTGATTTTCCTATTAGGCCATATGTGTCGCAATACCGATTTACTGGACACGCCTATCGAAGACAAGTAGCTTACTGCGGGGAATTAGCACAAGAAAGTCCATCGGGATATTAAAATTAGCTAAAACTGCGGGATGGGCAAGACTGCGAGGGAAACGGGCCGAAGACATTTCTGGCCAAGTCTTTAGTGTATACCAGGGATAAGTGATCAGCCAAGACATTGTTAATAACTGTCACATGTAAATGTGCATCCCAAGTCCTAGTCGCGATTCCTTTTGGCACCTTGGGAAAGTTCTACAAAAGTTTGTGCCGATTTTGATAAGCAAGTAATTCCATTGTCGATAAACGATTCCTAGAGGAATATTACTTACATGTTTGAAGTGTCTTCGAAAGAAACTTTAGAACTAGTCGAACAAGACGATATTGGTAGAGGAGATCTGAGACACATGTTAACATGGCACAGTCACATTGTCATCACAATCACAAACACGTGTGGTTAAAGTACAGAAACAAATATCCAGACAATCCATCTTCAAGGTTATACAAAAGCCTGTATCTAATTAAAGCAATGCTGCCCCCGCATGCAGTGCCCTAAAGCAACGTTGAGTTATGTGGAGCTATTCCTTCTTTGACTGCCCCGCACAACTCAAATTATCAAGGGCCAAACCCACGTTGGACGTTTCAGTTGTCTTACCTGGATTGAGCACAACCGGCTTTCGTCCGTCAACTTCCTGCCAATATGTGCTTACAACCAGAAAATGTTAACACATGGTTCGAGAATCTGCAGACTTAAATTGCCAACTAAATGGAGACAGTGCGATTTAAACAATAGTTCATCATAAGCGGGGAAGTGGCCGCCATCGTCATCTGTACATTTGCTCCTGTGGCTATCCTTGACTTTGCCTGTTTCATTTATCCAGGGCAGTTTAGAGGCTTTGGAGTTACATATACGAGAGACTTCAGGCTAGTTGCTGACAGTAGGATAAATGCATTTGGTGGTGATATATTGCATATACTTCTGCTGGGCTAAGTCCGGGGATAGACAGCTGGTTCCGCGGTAGTAAGACACATACCTGAAATGTCACATATCATTGAGCATGTTTTTACCAGGGGAAATTCTGGGATAAATCTGTCGGATATCGGAGTGGAAAATGTGGGTTTATGCTACTGTGACTTTAAGATTCACACATGATCACTTAGTCATGTGCTGAGGGTTTTATGTATTCCTGAATACAAGCTAGCGGTGTGTTTACTTTGCCTGAAACTCGATATACAGAAGCCTTTAGTACGGTGATACTGACAATGAACATATAGATTTACGTCAAGACACCGCCAATCGCACAGGGTCGTGTTCTTTCGCTCAAGCCCCCGAGTACTCAAACAGGTTCTTGGAGATCCGCGAGTAAGCACGGAATCACACTCCGAGAGAGCTGTTCATAGCAAGAAATCGTCATAGTCCCCATCTTTATGAAACGAACACCATCATATCCCCTCGCCTATCCTCCATTACGACTGCAACTTCATAGCTTCTGAAAACGACAAAATTATTGCCCACGCCCCTCTGTGCTTTCTTCCACTTCTAGACGATTTACATGCAAGAAACTTCGCAATTGTATACATTCAATATCTTCAACTTTGCTACTACTCTCGAACCGAATAAGACTAGCTCGTGATAATGATATTCTCCAATGATTAGTACTTTCCTCCCTCATACCCCCTGGTGACATGCAACCTCTCAATATCCAGCCAGTAAAAACTCATATTTCCAGAGTCATCACGCGTCAAACCCCGGGCCCAGACTGCAGGACTCATCACCACTCCTCGTGGGCCGGCTTGTAATCGGCCCAACCCTCACCTTAATCCAAATGAGTAAACGAGATGTACTGCCGTCTCTGTAGAAGCTCTTATTTTATTTTTGGACAGACAGACAGACAGACACACAGATGGATGGCTGGCGGTATCGTGTCGGAAGTGTTATACGCGTACCTTAATCTTGATATGACCCAGGACAGCAAGAGGTGGCCGCGAGGGTCGATCGGTGGTGGTTGGCCGCTGCAGCCAGTGACCGGCCCAAGTGCCCGGCACATCGTCCCGTGGTTTTGTTTCTGTGGAAAGCACGAGTGGTGAGTGAATTAGTAGTGGCCTAAGCAAGTGCTGAGGTTAGTGTGAGATCATAGCTTCTTGCTGCGATAAGAGGCATCGTGACTATATTTTTGCAGGACTTATCTAGGCAAGAGAACCAACATTCTATTGGATGAATCAAGAAGAAGGAAGCTTGAAATCTATCACACTCTCTTGAGCCTTGTGGCTAGTTCTCTCTCTCACTCCACATTTGTCATCTTTGACTACATTCACATAGCCCACAACCCGCGAAATACCCCACCCATGTCTCAAGCAAGCTCAAGACATCTTCATCGTGTTTGGCCCTGTCTTCTCTTGTCTTTGGATACCCTAGTTACTTGTCTCCCTCCGCTGCCCCCCCCATCACTGCGATATCACTCATAACCTCCAAATTCCCCAATTACTTCCTCAAAAAGGTCACCTACTTAATTAGGAAATAGCCTAAAAGGGAAACTACTCGAGGGTTTGGCCCACGCAACTTTTGTGGGTCTAACTTGAGATAGGCTTTTTTTGATATGGCAGGGGCTGTGTGTTAGTGGGGGTGAGTATCTAAAGTTTTAGCAGGCCTATACTATAGTGTAATGGGAGAGAAGGCATGGGTACGGGGCGGCAGTGGCGCATGTCGCGAGAAAAAGAAAGCGCTAGTTGACGATAGTCTATAATAAAAGGCTTGGAGACCGACAATGGAGACTATCGGAAGGGGTTATTTCTCTTAAGGGTTGGGATAGTCCCTTGGATAGCGGAGATATTGGATAGAGAAGGTACGGAGAGCATGCCTTTTTCGGAAAGAAGTCGTTCATACCCTCTGCGCCTTCGGTGTGGTAATTTCTTTATGCCGTAACTTCCACATGTGTCTAAGTCACATGTTGTGACTGCAACTGCACAATTAGCAGCTGCAGCCACGCATCTTCTAACTTTGCACCATATGACACCAGCGTATTATCCGTAGCCTTCACTGAGTATTCATTCTTGTTTGTATTATTTTTTCTTCCTCCTGATAATTGCTTTCCTGAATTCATTGTAGCACATCTCAATACTTGCTGACCTCATTTCATTAGGCCCCCGCATAAGGCTCTCTTGTAACGAAATTTATTCATTCCCTTTGCATAAGCGTAACCAGCAAGCTAACTTTTTGGGTCTGCGACATATTATTCCGCGGACAAGGTGCTGATCGACCGGCTGAGTGTACAACTCTTTCGAGGTTTACCTATGGGGGTTTGGGTTCTGTTTGGCCTCCTGTTATAGCGAAGAAGGGCCGGGGTTTAGTGGACTGGGGGTTCTGGGAGTGTTACAGGGTAAATGTGAGCGTGGGGGCCGGCCATAGAACTAGTTATTAGTTAACACGCAACAACTAGTTGCCAATAATGGAAGGAATATGTTGGTAGTAAGTAATAAGAATGCAGGTTAAGGTACCACAAATTTCCCTGACACTATATTGGGATATTGCTAACTAAGAAGGGCCTAAGTAGTTCTACTTCTAAGCAAAGACTCTTAGCTTCGCAAGTACTGGGTTGCTATAGTATAACTCCCCAAGTCTATATCGCAACCCACGTCTGTCTGCGTATGGGTCGCCACAGCAGCACGACAAGCTAGTGTCTTCATGAAAGCCATGATTAAGCACAGTTACGGCTATGATCCCGTAATGACTATCAAGGCTCAGTCCATGTTGTTAAATGGAATTCTTGGAATATCCGACATATCGGGCTTGGTCTATTGTATAGGGCGTATACCGTTAGCTCGGAGCTTCTCAGAAGCGTCGCCGCAGTTTAGCCAAAGCTTCAATGAAGCGAGGTCGTGACGAGCCGCAGGCTTATACCGGCATTCATAAAGCAAGCTTCTAGAATGAGATATTATGATCAAGAATCAGGTGTGATATTAGGGGAAGCTTCTAGGATGGAGGGTTATTATGGTCAGTTGGTGATATCCGAAGAGTGCTCGCAACTCTTGGACTTGGCATAGAACTTGAGAACTCCCCAGCGGCCAGTATTGATATTAGGTTCACTATGAGAACTGTCCACAAGTTACTAGTAATATTTACACTCTCTATCTCAAATCATCCTCTACTATGTCGTCTCTCGACTAAGACTGATTAAGCTGGCACTCCATCGCTCACTAACTAACCAATATATCACCACCAAAACGCCCCCTACACTACTTGCAGCTTTTGCCTGACTTCTTAGTGCATCAATGACGCCCCGACGAGCACTACTGTCCTCTCCTTTACTCTCCATCGACAGTCACTATACCCGCCATCCATCCCATCAGCTCAGACCGCCCCTTTGTCGTAACACGGCATCCCCCTTCAGATCGACCACATGCCCACTTACCTAGCGACTCAACAGTTCCTCTCAAGATCCAATCAATCTCAGCACGTAATCAAATCCTCAATCTAACCACTCGTACTCCCAAACATGAAAGGGGTGCTGTACTGCGCTACACGACAGTTTGTGATCGCGTCATTCATTCTCGGTGGCATTATATGTCTACTCGTATAGTTTCTCAAGTGTCCATTGATATCAGAATGAGCTCAAGTCTCTGAACAGGCGATTAGTCCGACTCAATATCTCTATTTTTTTTTTTTTGAATCTACCGTAGTACAATAGGCGAAGGAGGCCACAGAAATGTGCGGCTTGAAAGCTCGGGCAGGCCGAGAGGGGCCAAAAGGATTCCATACAGCGGGTAGATGCGGAGAGGCGGTTGTGGATGTAGCTAGACAGGCAAGGGAGATTGGAGAGAGTTATGTTAGGAATGACGTAAGAGAGATGGAAACGGCAGGCCATGTGGTTAGCTGTGTGGAACTCTATTTGGATATTGTGAAATAGGATTATGCGAAGTCATAGAGATGTTCTATACCATTGGTAACTGAAAGTCTTGCTATTGTTTTATTGTCAAGTTTTCAATCTTACCAGTAGACTGCATCTTTGCCTAGTAATGCTTTCCCAGGTAGTAGCACCTATGGACAGTTATATAATCTCCCCACAAGATACGAGAAATACCTATTATGACTTACAGCACCATCTCGCAATCTTCCTCTCTGGACCCTTCTATCTTTCATGATAGACTGTCGTGTCTCCCTCCACGACTGCCGCCTCTAAGCCCTAAAGTCTACCCTTCGTCTGGTGATCAGAAACTAGTGACTTGAATCTGACCTCAATCCTTAAAGGTATCCTCCCGTGGGGATTCTCGTACGACATCAACAGGCCCTTGCGTCGCCACGGCTTGGGTCTCCCGCACTTTTGCTGTTATGGGCGTAGTCTTGCATATCTGATACCGCCGTAAACGCCTTGAGAGACTAAAACTGACCAGTTCAGTCGGAACCAATGTGGTCCTTTAATACGTAGTGTTGAGGCCACCCGTCTAAGTGGTAACTGTATCCCCGACTCTATAACAGGCAGATGTCCGAAAGGCTCGCAGTTCCTGCTGTGCGTCTTGTCAATGTATGCCTCATCCAGCCAATTTTAGGCGTAGTGCGGGATTAGTTAGAGAGTGCTTGCGTTCCCGCCATGTTAGACCACTACAGACTTATCACTCTTGAACCTCCAGTGGCGCTCACTCCTGCCCCTTAACCCGCATCTCGATCGCCGCCTCAGCCACCAATCATCCCGCTCCCGCCTACCAACTTGCTCCTATACACACCTGTCCCTCAAACGATTGTATTCCTTCTGCAGCCCGTCTACCTGCCCTCTAAACGCGCGGCATAATGCCGCTCAGGACCTCCGTCTCCGAACGCAACGGGAACCCGCATCTCCTCACCGCAAAACAGAATATAAGGATCAACACACAACCTCCTGTGACACCCCACAGCGGCCCCCCGCTTCCCCGACAATCCATCCTCTTCCCCCCACATAGACGGGTTGTCAAAGGTTTTACAAATCCGCACACGCAGCGTTTAGACCCTCCGCATCACGAGCAGTAAATCCTTTCATCTGCCGTTCACGAAGCACAGCGCTTCCAATCAACCCATCTTTCCCAATCCGGAGCACCGCCACGCAGGATCCCGAGCCTCCAGTGTTCCCCGGCCGTCTCCGGGTCCCCCGAGCCCTCTTATTTTCTTACTGCATTTATGTTTATTGTATTCTTTTGGCTGCAGCCATTCATACCTGCTTGTCTCTGATCCATCGCTTGTAGCCACCTGAGAGTACCGTTCCTTCCTCGCACCACAGAACCTCCATCCCACAAGTCAGCCCAAAACTGCCTACGTGCGATGTCCTCGGTAATGTAATGTTGCTTCCCTGTTCGATGTGGCCCTTGTCCGTCCATGTGCTTTATCGAGTTGTTCCTACCGAAACTACATTGTGTCCAAAGGAAGGCAAGTGCAGTAAGGAAAGAGACACAGAATGCGGACACTATAACTTTGTATTCCGATTTGTGAGTGTTGAATATTGTATATGGGCATTAATACTGAAGGAAATCTCGGTTATCGATGCAATCAGCCGAAGTCAATTGTTCCTTATCGGCAATTGCCGCCTTAAAAGCCAATATTCAAGGGCCATTTACACGGCGTTGGGTGCAATAAGTATCTTATACAATAGACGCTCCCATACAATCGATGGTATTGGACTACCATCTATGACCTCCACCGCCATATCCACTACCACCACCACCACCCACAGGGCGGGCTCCCCAGGCGCCGTAGCCACCACAATTTCACCCAACATGTCCCCCATATCTTCACATACGCACAGCTCTTCCACCTGGATTTCCCTCTCAGTATCGTTTTATCAATTCAAGAAACACTACCCGGCCCCACCCACTCACTCACTTAGGAGATCCTCACAACATGCAAAAGTTACCCTTTTGGGACACCAACTATGCACAAGAGAACGCCAAGGTGACTGTGGTGGTGTCGATGCTGAGCACCTGCGATTGATCGCCAGAATATCGAAGGAGAGAGAGCTGGCCAGATTCATGGGGAGTGTGCAGACGCCAAGTGGCGGTCGACGTCACACAGTGTTATCGGTCTGGATTAGCCAATAAGAGTAGGGCCAGATAGCCAATAACCAAGAGAGGCGTGAACCCTGCGAAACAAAGGACAGTAGATATCCTGTATTGGGATATCAAGCCAGCTTCTTGTAGGTCAGATGACTGGACTGAGCAATCAATACGAGCTGTGCCGATATACGGCATATCTGGAAGTCGAGAGAGGAGAATGAGTAAAGTTTGGTACTCATAATGCATCTTACCTTTGTGATAAACTAAATACTTCCATTTGATAACACCGGACTCATGCTGTTACTCCATTCGTCGTATCACCTTCCCACTCAAACCCTCGGCATCCCGCCCAAGAGCTTCTGCAATTATTCCGTACCCAGACAAGGTCTACAGTACATACCCCCCCCCCCCCCC
>LXGU01000223.1:23467-35946 GCA_001640685.1 Catunica adiposa
CCCCCACACACACACACACATATGCAAAAGCAAAAAAAAAAAAAGCATACGTAACATAAATCCACACCATCTTCTAAATCTCGGGCCGATCCCTCTCCACTAACTCCAATGGTAACAAGCATGGCCAGCCCATCACGCCGTGCTTACCATGGCCTTAAAGGTCCTAAAAATGTGGCCAGTCTAGGTAGGAATGCTACAGACAGCATTGGCAATACAGGTATCAGCAAGACTGAACTGCATAGTTTAAGCAATTGTAGGAAGCTTTTATTTGTACTGGGGAAGTGTTAGGAGGTTAAACTCCGGGTGTGGTTTCGTTACGAGATCGACCGAGCTGGGATTTCGGTGTAAAATTATGTTATCATTGTTTATCAACGGTCGGTTGCACTATCGAGTTGTCGATAGCTTGACAGGGGGTGGGACTTATAAATATAGAGAAACTGGGCAACAGGACTGGCTGGCCGTTATTTGTCATTGATATCTTCCACTAATTCTTGCACCAAAGTAGGTATCAATTAATATCCCACTTGTATTATTCTCTTACGCCTAAAATCCGCCACCAAATCGCCATATTTTATATTCCTCGCTCTTTCGTTATACTAGATGCCATCCTTTCCCAGGTAACGGGGATATATTGACTATCCACCATACCAAATACCCGTGTATTACGTCCGTGTACCCTTTTGCATCCGTTCATGCCGCTAAATTGTTTATCTACGGTCTTTTACCCGTTGTAATTAACCCTTGGTTCTATAGGCCGTAGCTATTCTGCCTTTCCAATATCAAACTATGCTGGTTCTCCAAGTTCATTATGTTTCTGCTTATTGGTGAAGCGTCTAGTTGTCTTTCCTTATTTTGTCTCTCTTTGAAACCCCATCTCTCGTGATTGACATTTCGCTTGTCTCACCGCTAATATGTCTTGCGTCTTGACAACACCATTTATAACAAGTCCTTACTGACCCATCTAGTACTTCGCTAACCGCTCAAAGTCTCCCTTAAAAATTCCCTACCAACTTGTACCAAATCATTTATCTCCACGTAACCCCACACACCCAACAAATGCCTCCAACCCATAAAACCTTCAGTCAGCTCCCCGATCCCCAACTCAACGTCGTCACGGACATCCATTTTGTCACTTCCCTCCCATCTCTCGATCACTATCAAATCCATTCACCTCGTCCACCGCCCTGTTCCACAATCTCCCAGATACGGCCTGCTGTGTCTATTCCCATTTTCGAAGAAAAAAAAAACTTCCCAAAACGGTAACCACCTTCATCTCATTCCCCATTGGGTAACCATCCCAACCTCGAGATGGTGTTTTACCTAATCGGGATTTCTCGATATAATATTGCCTGATTGGGTACTTGCCCAAGTTTGATTGAGCATTTAGCTGCTGTGTAACAATATCAGTATTGAAGCTGTTTGGACTCGAGAGGTAAATGTACGTGTGTATGACTTTGGGGAAAGTGAAAACAAGGGCCTTCATGGTGACGAAAATAGGTGGCGGACCAGAATGCAGGTAGCCGGTCCAACTCACCCGCGATCCAGCACAGACGGGTAGAATAGATGTGGCTTCTGTGGATAGGTCAAATATATAGATATGTATTAGATATCAGAACAGGCGTGTCCGGGCAAGCTTCGGGCCATTCGCTCTCGGGTGATGACTATCGTACATATGTAAGGTTCATGTATGAAGGTACAAATGTACTTCCTGTTTCTCCATAGTCAGCACAACGGATGCTGTGATAGGCGGGGGCCAAGATGTCATATCATCAATGCCCATCCTTTCCGAACTCTCGAGATTCCTCGTAGCGACTGTCCACCTCCTCTCTCATCCATCAAGTCCCATTACTATCTCTACATTTCCATCTCTTCTCATCAAGCCGCTCACCTGTATCTCCCCAAAGTACTTCTCAAGGTGACCCTCAGCTCCCCAACCTTCAACCCTATACGCCACTGCCTCTCAGCTTCCCAGCTTCCCAACTTCTCAGCCAAAGGAACATTTCTCTTTCTCGCTGTTCCCATCTCCGTCCTTCCGGACCCCGAAGATCTATCGCCGCCACAGAGACGATTACCTAGTTGATGGCTTCATGGGTTAGGGATGGCATATTGCGCCCAGTCGTTGCGGGGCTGGCTAATTCGTCGATTTCAAGAAAGGTGGGCAATATAGTGACAAATTAATATAGGCTTAGGCGGTGGCACAGTGAAGGCCAGAGGAATTATCGCCATCTTAGCTGAAAATTTGGATAAAAGATACAGCCATGATGGCTGCCCATTGTTGTATTTCAACCGTGGTAATTTACTGACCAACCCTAGTTAGTATATATAAACCCTAAACAGCACATTCAACTCCCATCATGCTGATCGGCTCCCCGCTTCATCATCTTCAAAAAGCCGGACACAAAACAAGATTCAGTGCTCAAGCGTGAGCTTCCTTAAGCATCTTGTGATCCCCATCAGCCATGCAGCTATCCCATAATCCCTTCGGACGACCACAGAATATCTTACACGACCTTCGGCAATCCTTCGTTCCTCCGATGCATTGCTCCGATATCATGCCCCTGATGTCCCGCGCTTCAAATCTCTGTATCCGTGTTTCTCAACATGATTGATTGTTTGCTTACTAGTTTGGTATTTCTGTAGTAGCCCGAATATCATCTCTCATTCCATCCGCATCGCCTCATCCCATCTCTACATCTCTAGTTGCAGAGCCACAACACCTATTCACGGAAGATCCATACCGACAAGTGTTACAAGAAAATTTCAATAAAAAAACAACAGTAACGGATGCTGATGCTATCAGAATAAGCGCCCAAAAGTATCACTCAAAAAACAAACACACGCGGCATGGGACATAAAAACTACCATGGGCCGAGAACCAAGCTAGACCTCAGAGAGAGCCTGCTTAACTTCCTTTACCTCCTCCTTAATAAACTCCGTCTGTGTTGTGGGAGACTCTCCGCCTTCGCTTCCACTAAGCTGAGCCATCTCGTGTGCTGTGAGACCTTGTCTAATAGCTAAGACGTTGTCAACAATGACCGCATCAATACCTTCTTCAACTTGTTTCTGTAAAACACACATTCGTTAGTATATCGTTATGAAAAATAAGAATCAAACTAATGACTTACCTGAACCATTTTGGTGTCGTTGTTGAGCGTTCCGTAACTGACACACACCAAACCACTCTCCTTCACTACTCTGACCAATCGGGGGCTGTTGATGAGCGGCTCCGCGGCAGTAACCACACCTAAAAGATTCCAGCGGCTAGCAAATCTGACTGCCTCCTGAAGAGACGAAGCGCGGATATCACCAACCGGGCAAATACCCGCATCAGTCAGGAACATAATGGGCATCGAGGGCTGCTTAAAACTGAGACACAGACAGATATCGGGGTTAAACGAAGAGAAGATGATATGACGCTGGCCAGCAAGATCGTAGACCTTGTTCAGAATAGTGTCACAGAATGAATTCAACTCCACGGCATACGTGTCCATCTCATGTTCTTCACTCTCGTGGAGCATTGGGTACTTCATCTCAATGTTGAAGCCCACGTGTTCGGGAAGCTGGTGGAACAATTCCTCGAGGGTAGCAAACGGGGCTTGGATGAAGTTTCCACGAGAGTTACCCTTGTATCCTTTTTCCTTAAAGTCGCGAGTATGCTTCATCCGCTCGTCCATTATATGGCCATCGCCAGCAAATCCCAGGGTCCGACTTCTCCGTGGCGGTCCCACACTAGTACTACGAGACTTGATGCCGTTCGATGTAGACTTTGGAGAGGGCGCCCGAGACGAATCGGGGTTGATGTGGAGAAATTGTTCGAGAGTCATGGTGTGGACCGGAGCATCAATACCGGTTTCACTAACAAGGAAGTCATGATAGATTACGGGAACATGATCTTTGGTAAGCTGAACGTCAAACTCGACGTACTGGGCACCCAAATTGGCAGCTGCAATAAACGATGGAACAGTGTTCTCTCCGAGTTGCAGAGACCGAGTGGAAGTGGCGTTCTTTCCAAGGCCACGGTGGCCAATAACCATGGTTGACGACATCTTCTTCCAGTATGTCTTTTCTGAAGTAATTTCCATCTTGGGATGCGAGAATGGGGTGATGACCAAGAAGTTGAAATTCACAGAACCAATGACTTCGAGGTTGCTATCGACAATTGGAACACAGACATCACCCTGTAGGTTCATACGCTTGGTTCCAATGCTGGGACGAATAGAAGACAATAATGCAACGGCACGACCGATCTTCCGCTGACCAGCAGAGTACGTGGGGACAAGGTCGAAGAAAAGCTTCACATCAGCAGTCTTTGCTGCAGTAAAGACAATGGGGTCTGTCATGATATTGTCTTGAGCGGGTAAATCGATAACGGTAGGCTCGCCCTGGGCTCCAGAAGCTGAAACTACAATCGATAGGGCCGTGTCTAGTTCTGTATTATGAGCTGAGGCCATGGGAACATGGTCAAGTTGAACAGCTTCAGTGGACTTTCGCATGTCCATAGAGCCCAGACTGACAAGCACAAGATCTTGGTCTTGTAAGTATCTGTGTCCAAAAGTCTTCACTGGTTCTGGAATTTTTCCGTTGGAGCGGCTCTTTTCAATGTGGGAAGCAGTCCCGCTTTCACTTCTGTGGGGAGTCGTGGGGTCAATTGACGGGCGAATAGCAAGAGTCTTCCGCCGGTTGATACATTCCAAGAGGTAGTCAGCGACATGCATGTGGCCACGGAACGCAGCATGTTCCTTGGCAGTCCAGCCCGAGGAATCTAGAGCCTCAAGGTTGGCGCCAGCCTCAACTAAGAGCTTCGCCGAATCAAGCTTTCCATCAACAGAGGCTACATGTAGAGGGGTCCACGAGTAGGTAGATTCAGGGAGGTCAACATTAGCTTTCCCATCAAGTAAATACTTGATACACTCAGTGTTGTCGTAGCGAGCAGCAATGTGAAGCGCACTCTCACCAGTCTTGTCCTGCCAGTTAACATTGACACCAGCCTTGACGAGCATTTCAACAATGACAGCGAAGTTTGCCTTGACAGCAATAGCCAGGACACTACCAGTGTTCCCAGCCGCAGCATGTAGCTTAGACCCAGTCCCATCCACAACTTGCCAACACTGACCATTAATAAGCGCCTGAGTTGTCAAAGGATGGCCTCCAATCACACTTAAATGCAGAGGCGCATACCCGTCTTTATCCTGCCACTCAGGAGCATCAAGACCGTTCTCTATGTTGAAAAGCCCCCACTCCTGCATTCTTTTTACTAAGATGTTACAGACAACAACAAAGCCGAACTGAGCTGCATAGTGTAATGGAATTCGACCAATATTGTCCTTACTAACAATAGCAGAGCGCTGCTCAGCACTAAGACTATCGAGGAGATGGACCAACATCTGAACTGCTTCATCATCCTCAGACAGAAGTTGAGGCTCATTGTCGTTGATAACTAGATCAGAAAAGGAGCCCTGAGGCTTCATATACCGGTCCGAGAACTGAGTACCAGCAACTATTCTACTTGCCGCTCCAGTAGTTCCTGGGGCACTCTTGGTTCGTCCAATATGGATAACCAGACGATGCAAGCAGTTACGGCCGTTTATGTCATCCGGGTCATCAAGGGACCCGACCTTGGTTAAAAGGTAATCCACTGATTTGTAGGCACGAGCAGATATAGCCCTTTGCAAAAGATTGGCGTAAACAAGGTGAAAAGACACTGCAGAAGGCATGGTAACCTCCTTGAGCTGGGCATCGATAGAGGTAGTGTCATTTCCCTTAATTGCAGCATCCAGAGCATCCAAAACTTGTGGGGACAGCAAAGAAAGACTACCCCTAATGCTAGAACGTCCGGCAGAATGAGTAGAAGCAGTTGATTTGTTATCATCGGCATGTTGGGCATCGGTCAAGGTTGAAACCCATTTGTTGATTAAGACCAAAGCTCTGTTAAGAAGGGTGTCCTTGGAAAACTGCTTTGGGTCGACCTTGGTCGCGATGTAACGAGCTTGCGAAGCCATTTCGGGGACCTTCTTGTCAAGCTTCTTCGTAATCTTGACGAAACCGCGACGGTTGATTTCACCAAACCACTGCAGCTTACGCAAAGATCCTCTTAGGTCAAGAAGAGCGCCAGTCAGCTCTTCGACTTCATCGTCGTCGAGAATGGAGGCATCATCAACAGAGCGGCCATATCTCTCTTGAAGCAGATTCAGGCGGCGAGCAAACTCGTTCAACTTCTTGTTGTAGAACTCGTCAACGTCTTCAAGATTTCGATCCAGCGCAAAGAAGAACTCTGTAAAAGACGGATGGTTAGTTACACAATTTAGACTGACTAGAGCCCTAGCGCAAAGTAGCTTACCAGCAAGATCCGGAGTTTCGCCGTGCTTCGTGGCTTCTTGGGCAACCTTGATCAACTTCTTAAGGCCCTTGTAATTTATATAGAAAGACGCCCATTCAGGGACTTGATTGCGGGGGAGACTATATCTCAAGTTAACACCAAGTATGCGCTATGGCACTGTAATAGCAAATAACTTACTTCCGTCCGAATTTCATGGTGGATTAGGCGTCGGCTTTGCCAGCTCAAGTTAAAATAAAATAAAAAGCTTCCACAAGATAACGAAACAAATATGATAGGGTAAAGATGATAGCTTCAACAACCGTGGTAGATTAGTCAATCGCTTATATAGCAGTTAATGACGATGCTGCTAAGTGACTTGCAGAAAAAAGCCCACTGTTTACTACAGCCGAGAGTAAGGGGCAAAAGGCAAGGTAAAGGTCCAGAAAAACTGGTAAATCAATGGTAACCCATAATGACAATAGGATAAGTGCACAAATGGGATGAAGAGTAGAGATGGAAGATGGTATGAGAGGGAGAGTCGGGGAATGGCGAGACTAGTGGTTTTAACTTTGGACAGGACCTGAAGCTTGATTATGGAATTGCGCTTTTGTCGATAGACACAATGGACGTCACTACTTGCCGTTATTGGATAATAAAGTGGATAAAAGTGAATAAAATAGTGGTATTTAAATCCGGTAGCTACCAAAGATAAAAGTTGATAATGAACATATGGAAGAACATGGCAGAAAGTAGTTGCTATGTAGTTGGTAATGTGGAATGTGGGGTCGTAATCTTCAGTGTAATAGACTGTGTCCCAAGGGATTTCCTAGTGTATTGGGCTTCTGTATTTATCTGCTACGCTGCTAATTACAGGCGATTAAGCCGCTGGACATAGCAGTGTATATTCTGAACACACACAGTCCACATGTCTTCTACGACTGGCCGTGTGCCTTCTTGTTCTTCACTTTATCACAGGCAGATTCTACGCCAATGATATGTCTCAGCCTGGAGCTCGTGCAAAGCTCAACGCCAACGACTGGCTCTCAACATCAAACACAAATAGTAGCAGTCGCCGACTGATTATCTCTCATGTTGTAGTTCAACACCGTGACCTTTGTCTTTTAATGAGCAATATTTCGCCCCGTATGGATTAGATCACAATGTAGGGCGTGCAAGAGGGGGTCATCTGGTGATATGCCATGTCTAGGACTGGTTTGTGCCCGCATGGAGTCACTGTGTGCACTGGTAATGCATGATGGGGGGACTGGTGATGGTGCAGGAAGAGGACTAGCTAATTAAGAGATGGCGACAAAAATAGATCGTGACTCCAGTAAGTTGGAGCTAATTATATTCAGAAGGTTAATAATGTTATTTGTTATTATGTTGAAATCTATAGATTCCACATTAGTTGGTAGGGTTAATATGCAAATATGCAATTATTGTTATATTTAGGGTTTCTTTGTCTTCTCGCTTAGGCAGGAGCCGAGTTTCCATGCTCATCACGTTTGATATCAGTTAGACTTTAGATAAACACGATTTGCACCACCTAAAATGCCATATAACACCGCAAGTTAATATATATTGCATACATACAGTATAGGAAATTATCACATACCCCTTCATGCAACTACACCGTCAAATACCACCCTAAATATCCCTAGACTTTTGGCCCGATCCGGCCTTCACTTGGATGCACCTCCGAACCACACCCCCAATCCTCACCTCCCAACCTCAAGATACTGCTCTGGGCTCCCCGTAACCGCCTCGACACATCTGCAACCATTCCTTCGACTTACACGTCCATTTATATGCACTGAGACCATCCTCATGACGTCCAGAGCAACTCAGCTTAGCCAACACATCCTCCGCCTCCAAACTACACTGGCTGTCCCCCTCTCTCCTACATGAAAACATATCACAAAAATTTAGCATATTCCCCATCAGACAAATAAAAAACAATTTGAGCAATAAGCCACATGATACACCGCTGCACCGCTGACTATTCCCCGTTTTCTCCAACACCACGTATCCAAGCTCAACCGATGATATCGTCTGCAGCTATCGAGAAAACCCACCGAAAACAAAATAAGGAAAGTGGTCATGTGGCCACCTGCCCCTTCCTGGTCCTTCCCAAACCCCGGAGAAAAAGTGGCGAATTTATCGTCAAGATTACAAAAAACTTGATTCTCGTGAAGTGATATGCTCACTCACCTAGAGTCACTAGGATATCCCATGAGAAAATATGGTGAAGGTGACACGGATTCTCATAAGCAATGGCATCTACAAATAAAAAGAATTAAAAAAAAATGACTTAATTCGTGAAAAAGAAATATCTAATGATTCATCCCATAGTCGTACAGAAAAACCGCAAACCTAAACTCCGAATAAAATACAGACACATATAGCCAAAAGCCCGCCCTCTAAACCGACCACGCCGCTGGCCGCCCTGGCAAACTCCTGTGCAATGATTCTAGCAACATAATCTTCCGCTGTAAAACCAGCCCATCAGTGGCCTCCTTGGAAACTGGCACTGTTGCATGTTTCCTGCCCCATCTTTGTGCTACCTCGCGGCGTCTATCGGCATTGGCGACCCAGGAGGGGGTATATGCCGGCATTGACGCAACGGGGCTGAAAACGGTCTGGGTAGTGGGCTTCGCAGGAGTAGATATAACAGTTTGGCCATTAGGCTCAATGGTAGTATCGGGGATAGCTTCCCCAGTCTTAGTGGCGGCCTCTTGGCTGACCTGCTGAGGGGCATCATCCGTGAGTGCTTCACACAAAGAAGGATCCCTTGTCTCAAGAGTACCCAAACTATCAGGAAACTGTTCATAATGTTTCTGCAAGACATTATTGGCGGTGGCAATCAGCCTTTGCGTTTTCCTCAGCTCAGTAGAGACGATCTTAGCCGTCATTGCCGCCCTCAAACTAGCCTTTGCCTCAAGATAATCAGCCTCGGTGAATGTGACATAATCCAAAGGCTCTTTGCTCTCAAGGCTCAAGTTCATTCCCGTCCAATTCCGCGGCGATGCCGCAGACCAATGAAGATCTGAGTCGATGATAACACTCTCCATAGTAGCAGCAGCCTCTTCAGGAGACTCAGCGGCCACCAAACGCTCTGTGATTCTGCGCGCAATCCGGTCTTTATGTTCTTGTTGCAATCGGGTGTTGTGAGTCTTAAGGGCTTCTTGGAATTGCGCAAAGCCATCGGGGGCGATTTGAAGGCTCTCAAGAACCACACGTATTTCGCTCTCGGGAATTCGATCCAGACCAGAGATAATGGTTAGATATTCCAATTGATGCAAAAGAATGTTCTGGGCCGGGGAGTCGCAAGTCAAAAGAGCAGAGAGCATGGCAGGGGTATCAGCCAGTGCCTTCATGATGATTGTGGCCGCATGGCGGTCCATGGCATATATACAGAGAGTGAATACCTGGATAATGACCCAGGAATTGATAGCGGTACCAATCACAAGAGCTCTACAAAGAACCGTGGCAGCATCACGAAGCTTGTAGAGACCAGCCAAGCCTTTGATTATGGTTTCATATAGTAGTTTACCGTGCTCGGTAGCCTCACTCAGCATCAGCTTGGTCGAAGTGTAAGCTCTTGAAGTGAAGATTTTGGTGACATAGTTGTAGAACAGACCGACGCGATTGGCCTCCTTGGTATGATTCAACATACAGATCGCCGTGGGATGGTCTTCTTGATACTTGCCAAAGTGAGACCGAACGTTTTCGATAAGTTCCTCCGAAATAGTGTGATAGCCAACCTCACTAAGACGGAGCAGTAGTCGGTTTAAGGTTTTACCAGTGGGCACAACAGGACTAACAAGCAAGTTGTAGCATATATTCTCAATAGTGTTCTCTCTGTTGACTTCGACACCCTTGACGAGATACTCAGAAAGGGTAGAGTTCGTGCTGGCGGCTTCGGCGCGTGGGGAGTTGTCGAATTTGGGGAAATCTTGCGCCAACAAAGTCTCAATCTCAGATCTTAACTGACCATTATGACCAATCTCCATTGACGGCTCCACCTTGCTCAAAATAGCACGGACAAAGTTGGCAACTTCATTCTCTTTAAGCACCAATTCTTCGTAGCTATAGTTGACAATCCGCGCCGAGAAGCAAGATTCCTCCTCGTCCAACCACCGTTTTATACGCTTATAGTTCGTCTTCTTAATTAAAGGAACCGTCTTGTGATACTCCTCACCCTTAAAGATATCAAACATCTTACTCCCATGCTCGTCCCAGTGGATATATGCTGGCTCATTGCTGGTTGAATCTGGCACAAACGGCCTATCCGTCGCCCACCTCTCACTCTCCACCAGCTCGCCCACTTCCCCCTCCATCTCCTGCATTTCCTCAAACCTATCCTTGTGCTTTGCCATTAACTCCGCATTTTCCGCTTGTAATGCTGCAATAGCTGCTTTGGTTTCTGTAATCTGAGCATCCAGATCCTCCCTTCTCTTGTCCTTGAACTTGGCATCGATAACCGCAAATGTGCCAAAGGCTGCCGTATAGCAGCCCGTAACAACTTCGGTCAATGTAGGCTTTCGGGGTGCAGGACCAGTTGTGATGTTGCGAACGGTAGTCTTTACAGTCGTCAGGCAGGAACGACACCGGCAGGCAGCCTGTGATTTCCCAGCTCTGAGAAGAGATTGCATATTTTGTTACCGCATTTATTGTCGAGACTTTTCGGGAGAAAGAAATAACCAAATTAATTAAAACCTGTGATCGATTTCGAATCGAATAGGCTGAAATAAATGTGCACAGAACCAATGTTGAGAGCACAATTGCTGTCGATATCCTCCCAGATTGAAGCTTCAAATGACAAACAGAAGCGCACTGCCAAGAAGGAATTGACGGATCCAGCTTCAAAAGCAAAATGTCACGTGATATGGGTCTGTTCTGCTGGTACTGATTATGTAATATGGGTCTGCCCCTCACCCGCCAACCCTGCGTTTGTCATGCTGCGGAGACAAGGAACACATGATTAAACGCTGACACACGACATTGGTCAAGTTTAAGCACAAAAAATATATGCATTTGGTGATATCAGTCTCTTTTAGTCTTTCTTTAATTATCCATATAGTGATTTATAATGTTCGCCCTCTACCTTACTGCTGAACTTAACGGGTATGTTTTCATTGTAGATGAGCGCATCCACATATGACTGACGTAATCCTAACCAGCGTCACTAACCTCCGTCCCATGGATACGGAGGAGGAGCCGTTCTGGTACACTTTCACCGTCAGCTGCACTTCTTGCAGAGAGGCCAACCCCAAGCCTGTTGCTGTAAGCCGCTTTGTAAGAATTATAGCTCCCTTAAAAAAAGAAAACATGAATATGAGCTGACAGTACACGTAGGAGGAGAATGAGCTAAGCGGCAGCCGTGGTGAGGCCAACTTCGTCTGGAAGTGCAAGAACTGCACCGTGAGTTGTCCCATAGATCACAGCTGATGAATAGGTATGGATTCTCGCTAACTATTTTGCCTACAGAGAGAATCCTCTGCTACCATCAAGATCGCCCCCAAGTCCTACACGCACTCCGAGCCGGTCAAACGCCAGAAGATCATCGAGTTCGACTGCCGTGGTCTTGAGTTCACTGAATTCCACGCTGAGGTATTTTCCATGCTTTTTTCCATGCTACTATGATAACATACTAATGACCATTTGTTTTACAGGGCAAATGGCTTGCTGATGGCCTCGAGACCAGCACCAAGTTCACCGAGGTTGAATTGACTGAAGACTGGTTCGATTACGATGAGAAGTCTAGCGAGGAAGTCAGCATCACTGACATTAAGTGGGAGGTTTCTCGTGCTTAGGTTCTGATTAAAAAATAACGTAGTGGAATACACAAACAGTAGATAACGCATATAATCACGGCATTTCATAATTTACTTAATGATAGACTTCCCGGTTATTTATATAATGATCCACGCAAAAAAAAAAAAAGTGTGATAATCATAGCAACATACGGGAACCACGATGTTACAATATTTTGTCAACATCAGCAGCCTTTAATGCAAAAAGCAAAAGCAAAGAATAAGTGTCTATTAGCCATTCAGCAAATAAAAATGAAGTAAAAAAAAGTTATGAGAGCGACGAGATTCGAACTCGCGAGGTTTCCCATTGCGGTTTTGGTTAATGATTATAACCTAAACACAACGCC
>LXGU01000224.1:0-35502 GCA_001640685.1 Catunica adiposa
CGCGTTTACCCACTTTCTTCGTTTTCGTGTGTGCGACTATCTGCCACTTGCTCTCCTGTGCCTTAGCTGGCTTCTCCGCGTCTGATTTGGAATGCGCAGTGTGTTGGCGCGCGTTGTTCTTCTGCTATGGCTGACAATCCGAGTGCCATCGTGGCGTGTAGCGCGTTTTCAGCCGTTTCGCCAAACATTTGCTTGATAAGGCTCTGGACAGCCGCGCTGTTTTCATCTGTGCAATCCTCCTCCCTCGGCTCGTCTATCTTCGTAAGTATTAGTATAATAAATTTCTTAGCAAGTAAGCGGCGTCTCTCAAGTGCGCGCTCCGTCTCTTCGAACACTTTCAGTATCGTCCCCATCGTGATTGGAACTACATACCAATTGATTGATTGATTGATTGATTGATTGATTTATTGATTTATTGAGTTACGTCGTCTTAATAACTTAGGGTTCATGCGACGCCGGGCTTCCACAAGTGGTCACCGGACAGAGTGTAAGGCCGTCTGACGGCTTATATGTGAGCTTTCCGCAAGCGGGCGACCGTAAGTCCGGAGACTCACGTACCCCAGGTATGCCTGTATGCTGCTTCCAACTCAGATATAACAACTATCAAAGAAAAAGAAAAGAAAAGAAAAAAAAGGAAATTACAAAGCATGCCGTGACAAAGGAAAGAAAGCAGAATCAAACCCCACACATATCTCCATTGGTTGATTTTATTGGTTCACGTCTACATATGGTCTAGATTAAGCCACCGTACGACACAATATCTCTACCAAGTAAAAACTACATACTAATCCCAAATTGATTGATTTGATTGATTTGATTTGAATTTATTTAACGTCTACCCTATTATAAGGAGTCTATTCGACGCAATTGATTTGATTTTATTAGTTTACAAAATACTAATCCCAAAATTTACGTATGTCCTTAGTCTTAAATAACTAGTCTACCTATATGAACAAATCCTCATTAGTGTAGTGGTGATCATACCTGCTTGTCACGCAGGTGACCTAGGTTCGATTCCCAGATGGGGAGCTTTACCTTTTGCTACTATCAGCGAATTATAGGGTTACTTGTGATCATCTCACTGGGGTTACTATGTGTCATGTTCACGCCGACTCATACTGTTAATAGACAAAGACATAGAGACCAAGACTGTGACATTACTGATATATTAATGTAAAAGCTGTTCGTTAAACACAACTTTCACTGCCGGCGATGTGGTCCCAATAAAACAATCAAATAATAGATCTTGAAATCTGCCCTTCTCCGTCCTGTGTCTACCGGAGATATACCAACCACCCTTCATCACATATATGCACAAGCTTCCCTTTAAAACCAAGCCAAAGTCCACGTCGCCGGCAACTTCGGCCACCTTTCCTGCCACTCCGCCAAAACCTCCGGCACCCTCTCATCAAAACCCGCTCTCGCTCCACTCCCTGCCCTATCAAACGCCTCCGCCCCCACCCTATCTCTCTCTTCCACCGCAGCCCCGTTCAACGCTTTCGCCAAATCAACAATCCCCTTGGCACCGTAAAATGCCTCCTCATGGTTATCTCTAATGTCCACATTGAATACATGGACTGGCCTGTTCAACGGGGCGCCACGGTTATTCAAGTCGTCAACAACGGCGTCCCAGCAGCGTTCTTCGCAGGTGATGACAATGTCGACGACGCCGGCTTCGCTGCCAGAGCTTCCGCGGTCATTGGTGTGCTGGGTGGTTCTAGGCGTCCCGATTGACCAATCCTGCCACCGTTCGGGGCCCCATTTGACGTTCCGGTTGCGATCGAGCATATTGAGTAGGCCGTTGGCACGGTAGAGTCTAGCATCCTTGGCTTCAAGTTCCTTGTACATTTCGTCATAGGAGACCTTGTTGAAGTCGTAGACATTGGGTTGGTGGATGGTGGGGCCGGGGAGGCGCACTTGGGAGCCGGTGCCGAAGGAGATTACGGGGAAGTCGTTTTCGGAGAGGCGGAGGTGGGCTTCCATGGATCTGGGGGGCGGGGGTTAGCGGGTTGGGTGTTACGAGGAATATGGAGATAGGAGATAGGAGGTGGGAGATGGGAGGCTACGGGGTGGTGAGGCCGACATACCGGTTTTGGTTGCTGGCACAGACGGTACAGAATTTCAACTTGAAGCCATCGCTGGCAGCGGCAGAGGTGCCGGGACCGGAGGGAGTGGCTTGGGGATCCATTTGTGGGTGAAAGGAAAGAAAAGGAAATGTGGATGATTGATGGCTTGTGGAGAGATGGACACGGCTACGATATGATGGGACAGGTTCAATCACTTTTGGTTCACAAGAGACACACGGTTGGTTTGGGATGGTAGGTGGCTGAGAGACAAAGATCTGGCTTGAGAGCAGCGTGTTAGCTAAAAGATCCTCGAGATGGAGAGAAATATTGAAGGCCTCGTAAAAGTAACAGTGATGTCTCGATGTTTTCAGACAAAGCGTATAGGTAAAAATGTCTATCAACATAGTATGTTCTGACAGCTCCAATGAAGAAAATCATCATGTACACCGACAACATCACTGATTACGATTACACAACAAGGCCCATTGAAGGCCTGGAATATATTCTTACCTGTTCCAATAATCGCTGTCTGCACAGTTTCACAAACGCGATTGATAGGGAGAGAAAATGAGAAAGGAGAATGGCGACAGAAGATTACATCGCGAAGTTAAAGGTTTTGTCGTTGTGGAGCCGCCTTTCAAAAATGGAGCAGCATTTCTCGGGCGGTGAATCGCGGCAGATCAACTGACCCACACAAGCTTATCCCACAGGATCCACTGATAACCCATGTATTGTATGTATTTATTGGTTTACTCCACTGATACCCACATTGATTCGTTTACTACATAAGTGACTATTACTGACCTAGTATTCAAGGATTCATTGGGCTGATGGTCTAGTGGTATGATATTTGCTTTGCAGTATTCACTACAAATTTGTAAATGGTCGGGGGTTCGATCCCCTCTCAGTCCATGAAATAATAGACTTCGATGTCTGTTTCTTTTTGCACACATGTGCCAGGCTTATTCTTCTTCTTTTTATACCTGGTGATAACTATAATTATGATGTGAAGGGTTACCAACAGATGGGTTGTCGTGGCTTCGAGAAAAAGAAAACCCTTGCCCTTTGTTTAGCAGACGGATTGATTACATGCACAGGTTGTTTATTTGTGGCGTGGCATGCTTGGTGCAAGAATCCGTGGACTGCATGAAATCAAAAAGAAATCATGATTATTTTACTTGACATTGAAGCCGCGTGGGTGGGCGTCTTGATGGGAATAATGGGTTGGCAACCAACTAGGTAGTATCATGGAGCCCGGGATGGAGGGTTACGCGCGGGAGCGGATTAACCTTAGATTGGGCCTTTTACTGACAATGGATATCCATCAACTTATGATTTCGGCAACTAAGGGTAATCAATCATACCCTCTCTTCTCTCGGAAAACCATGGTAACTGAGATCGGAAGATGGCCCACTTGAAGTCAGTCGCCCTGGTGGACTCCGCCTGGCAACGAGTTGTGTTGAGCTGTTGAGCTGGATAAAGACGACCACAAGAAGATCAGAAGACAAGGCGCCCAAGTGGGCGGCACAGACACATGCAAACCTGAAACAAAGTGAATGAAGGGCTGCGTGGATATGACCAATCATAGACAGGAAATGTGACTGGGGAGCGTTCTTAAAATAGATACATGTGTGATGGTGGGATGGGAGTGATTGAGATTGAGAAGGATGGGTTGGAAATTGGTTAGGGCGAATGGAGGGAAGAAGGCACAGTGGTGTAGGGCCTGGAGATGGAACTCTGGAAATGACGCTAGTAGTGATTCTGGTAGTTGATGTTGGTAGCGATGGTCAAGATAATGGAACCTCGATTCTTGGTGACAGGACAAGACTTTGTCTCAATTGTGGATCGCACGGCGACACAGCGATCCAGATATTTTTAGAGTGTATGAGTTGATGAGTGGATGTGTGGCTTGCCGCGGCGAATAACAAATTAAATGATGCTAGAAGTGATTGACGGATTGATGCATCGCTATTTCAGACTTTTTATCTTGTACATTGGTTTTCTGGCCGACTGTAGGGTCTTGTTGCTACCAGATGAAAACATGACTGATGACCAAACCATAACCGTTGGTATCTCTGTGTGTATATCATTGGATTCAATATAACCAAGCCCTACTTTGTTTATATAATATACCTATATATCAATCTATTCTATCAAAGTAAGACATGCGTGGAGCGTATGCCGAACAAGTGTTGTCAGACCGGAGACCATCTTGCCATTGTCTAGGGCATGTCTGACTCAGCAAGATGAATGCTTCAAGCACACTTGCTTCTTCAGGTCGATCCAGGGGGCTTTGGGTGGGCGTTGTCTTTGATCGACAGGGCCATGTTGTTTGTGGTTGTGGAAATGGGGGCGGAAACAGCTGCGGGTTATATACACTTAATGCCAAGTTTCAATTGAGAGGGTGCAGAGAGATAATTTAATACTGGGTAGAATCTTCATATTGCCGCTGTAGGCCACCGAGAGACAATTTGTATTGATTATAGCTCTGGAACTAAGACATGCTTGGCCAATATCTGTGTTTTGATATTACACAGGGAAGACGCTCGACTTAGGTGGTCAGAAAGGAGATGAAGGAACAAGATATCCACAGAGATGATGACTTTTCGGATCCTAGATAATTGAATCTGGGCTATTGAAACGAAGGGCTTGCTTATAAGCCTGGTCGATTAAGACGAAACTATTGTGCTATAATATAATTACATGTGGATTTGAATAAGCACAGATGGGAATGAAGTCCGTACCATTTAAGTTCCCTGACGATGCTAAGCTGGCATTGTTCATTTTTTGTTTTTATATCGAAATGAATGCCTGCATGTAATCTTATACGCGCAGAGATGCACTAGACAATATCGAAGACAATCTCCGGTTCCATCAAGCCCGAGGACCGTATTGCTTCTGAGCGGAAAGAGCCCGGTTGGTGCTCTACTCGATAAAAGGGCAAGCGCGGACGATGGTTGTCTCACCAATAAACTTAGCGTAGAACAAGGGCAGGAAGCTACTTATTGGCTGAGAGAAGGCGCGCCGGGGGCCCTGGACAATTTCCATTCCTGTAACAGTGTCCAAAGAGGAAGAACGAAAACAGCCACTGGTAGTTGGATTGGCTATTTGGGGCGGCTGCTCGCTTCCATCGTGGAAATATAGATGGGTTCATACGGGAGGGAGATATTTTGTTTACGTATTGTTCTAGAAATACCATATTTGCGGTGCTTGCATATTCCTGCCTCTTGGGCGAGCGATTTGGCTTGTAGTAGTGTGTTAGATCTTACAAGGAAAGAAGACCCTCACCTCTTCCTTCTACTTCCTCGCTCTTGCCTTTATAAAAACGAAAAAAAAAATAAGAAAAATTGCAATAAATAATAATAATTAAAAAATTAAAAATTAAAACAAAATGTATAGGTGTAAAGTGTAAAGAGCGAAGCGGCGCCTATTGAATCGCTAACCCGGATTGGTTCCTGCCACCCTCACTAAAATCTTTGGCTGATGGCTGATAGAAAACCACTACGCAGAAATGAATGCCGTCAGCTCTTTCTGAATTGAATTGAATTGAGGTGCCCTTCTTTGTTATGGAAGGAGTGAAATTAGAATTTCACTTCTTTCCTGATCTGTCTAGAAGTCAATTGAGTCGCTAGAGTCTCACCAAGTTCGTCGATCTCTCTTCTTCTTCTTCTTCTTCTTCGTCGACTTCTTTTCTTCTTTCTTTTTCAATTCCCCTTCTGTCCTTTTGCTGTCCTGGTGGGCTTCAGACCTGTGTCCTAGCTTTAAACTCTTGTGCCTCTACCCTTTGCCGATCCTCGTCTCTTTTTCCCTTTCTGATTTTCTTCTTCTCCTCTATTGTTTGCCTGCATAACAAGAGCACTTGGACGCTATTACTTTATGCACCCATCACCCACTCATCCACTCTATTATCTTACTATATTTCAGCCAATGAGCCCGTGACCTGTGATTTGACCGAGCGATACCCTCCTTCATAACCGACTGACTGCCAGCGCCCTGTCAGATCGATCAACCCACCATTTATACCTATTTTTTTTCCCCCGAGCCCAGGCTCTACTATACCTGCTGGACCTTCCCCGCCATCATTCTTCGCTGGCGGCTTATTGCTGTATCTCCACGTTAGGTCTTCTTAGTTTGGCTTCCATTTAGGCCACGCCACTGTGACTTTCAGCACATCTTCACTGCTCAATCTGCAATCGACGCACAGTCTGTTTTTTTTTTTTTTGGCAACTGGCCAGTCAATTAAGTCAGTAGCTTCTTTTCTTTCTCTTGCTACTAGCGTCGTGTTGTCTTTGTGGCTTCTCACCGTCTCTGTCCACCCTTGACGCTTTGCACCGAGAGCTTCCCGACTCTGCTTCTTTTGCCTTGCTTCCCCGTTCGTCGAACCGGCCTCATTCTATAGCCTCTACTTTGATAATCTGCCCCCACACACATTTGTGGCCATTGCTCTCTGTCGTGTGCGCGCATCTCTGACACCTTTCCCCTCGACACAACTTCCATATTTTATCACAACAAGACGCTGTCGACTTCCAGTGTGTACCCTTCGCTTGACTCAAACCACAACGGCCTGAGCTTCTTCTTCTTCTTCTTCGAATACGACGAGACAGGAATTTACCTTCCTATTCTGTGTGCCAGCAGCTTCTTGTAAGCAGCAAACTATCTGTCGTTTCTTGACACCGTTAGTTGCTTGTCTGTTTGGTTCTCACTTGTCATTGTGCACCCTTGCAACTTTGTTTGCTCCAATACCCCTCTGAGGTAGCCGTCGACGGCCTCAGTTGCGTTTTTGTATCATCATCGTGGCCGCTCTCCACAAGACAGGCATCATTTCCGCACTCTATCTGCTATTATTGGACCCTCTAACCTTGTATGGGTTTACTTCCATAATAACCTTAATATCCGCCTGCACTCCTTCACTTGATCCAGCTTCATTAATTTGCATGTAATTTGCCTTTTGAGATCACTTCGTCTTCATTATCTTATCATAACAATACCCATTCACATACCACTCCCGGTCCCTAGCTCCCTAGCTGTCAGTTGCCGTCATTTGGCTTCGCATTTTTGGACTGAAATCGCCCCACCGACTACTCTACCATACTGATATCATATCTAACCCCCTCCAATCTGTCACGCACACTATACGCCGCCGTCGCACTTGTCACCCTGCGCACCATGGAAACACCATCTCCGGTTCCAACCGCCGCTTCCCTGGCCAAGACCCAGGCCGAGCCCCCGGCTAACCCCCCGACTGCCGATCTTTCCCTTGACGACTTTGCCATCCCTGACCTCGATGACGACGATGAACACAACACTTCCTCACTGCCATCGGGAACCAATTTTGCTCGCCGGTCGACTTCTTCGCGGCCTGTGTCTCAAGTTTCTTCCCGGAACCGGCTCTCACAATACTCGGTATCATCCGTACCTACGCGATCCAGACCACCATCTAATGTCTTTCCTAATTACCCCTCGACATTACCATTCTCCTTGGTCCGCGACTTTGCCTACCCCTCTTCACATCCGCTGCATTATGGCCCGCAGCCCGAGCCGTCAGCACCTAGTTCTGGCGTCAGCACACCCTCGAACGAGCAACGGCGGCTATCGGATCCACCGGCTACATGGGAAGGAAAGATGAGCTGGGATACGGGCTCATGGTCGGCTGAATATTATGGGAGATCTACAGATGTGCCTCCAATCCATCTTGGGGACGGCCCGCCGTGGAGCGAAGATGAGGATCTCCAGAGCCCAGTGGTCAGCTCACGCCATCGGAAACACAAGTCGACGTCAGCAACGTATTCGAGACCACAGATGGACGCTGGCTATGTGGATCCAGGATACTATGACGACACCAACGGTGGCAACTATTACCCTAGCCAATTTGATGACTGCAATGACGATAAGTATGTTTTTCTTTTCTTTTTTGCCCCTCTCCCCCCCCCCCCCCCCCCTCACGATATTTAAGATCAACCCGCTCTCATATATCCACCCGCAACACCATGATGAATATCGCCGCTGACCTTTTTTTCTTTTCTTTTTCAGCTGTGCTTCATCCCCATCCTTTGGAGACCAGTCACGATACTCGCGAGATTACCAATTTACCATCACGTCACCCGACGAGGAGTTTCATGGAAAGGCAGTTGCCTTGTACGATTTCCAACGCGAAGACGAGAACGAGTTGCCACTTGTTGAAGGCCAAATAATTCTCATTTCTTATCGTCACGGCGACGGATGGCTCGTTGCCGAGGACCCAAAAACCAAAGAAAGTGGATTGGTTCCCGAAGAGTATGTTCGGCTTATCCGGGAAATCGAAGGCGGCATGAACGGCCTTGCCAACGCTATGGCCGGGGAACCGTCGGCGACATCGCCCAAAGACGGAGGTACGCCCACCCAAGCCCGTCATTCTACAGGTCTTCCTACCGAACAAACGCTCCCGACTATCAACACGAGTGCTGCTGCCGCTACAAACGGGTATATTCAGCCGGTTGTTTCGACATTCTCGACATCTAGTCGTGATCTTGATCCCTACCCCAAGGACCAATTAGGCCTTCAGGTTGGCCAGGCGCCCCCGCAAGTTGTCCATTATCATGGACAGCGAGGTGGAAGCCAGGCGAATACACCAACTATGACGTTGTATACGGAGACGGGGTTTATGAGAAGGGGTAGTCACGATGTAGGGGGTGATGGTAGAGAAGGAATGGAGGGTGGTGAGGATGTGCAGTTACTAACGGATGCGAAGATGAGCCCGTCAAGTGTTGGGGGGTCATAGGGATGAATGAGAGAGGAGGTTGAGAAGTTTGGAGGGTTAAATACATGGGAAGAAGAAGAAGAAGAAGAAGAAGAAAGAGATAAGGCGTAGAGAGTGGAGGCGCAGGAGATATCAAGCGAGTTTATGAAATTTTAGGAGTTGGATGCCGTCATGTTTATATCATCAGTCATTTTCTATTCATGTGTCAACATGTAACTTTTCAATCTATCAACAAATCAACCAGCCAATCAACCAGCCAATCAGTCAGTCAATCATTGGGAATCAGTCAACAATGGCGCAAATTTTGTCATGTTTGGCATCACCATCTATTGTCTTCACATTGCGTCTACACAGAGAGAACCTTATCATCTGTGTAACATAACCTGTTAACATATGACTATGCTATTTAATGTAATAAACAATCTTCAAGTCTCCAGCAAATCAACTGCTTAGAACTTGTAAACCTGGTCCTTGTTGTACCCCAACTCCTTCAGGGCACCAGTAAGCTCACCCTGATCTCTGGGCGACACCTTGCTTCCACTAACAGCCTTCATCAAGCCAGGGGGACCGCACACAAACACCTTGACGTTCTCCTCCTTGGGCTCGGGAAGAACCTGCTTCAACAGCTCCTTAGTAACGAAGCCCTTGCCACCCTTCCAGTCCTTGCCGGGCTTGTCAACCAGGTAGAAGGCGCGGAAGCGCTGGGGGTAAGTGTTCTCGAGCTTGTCGAGCTCGGCCTTCAGGAGAATGTCGGACTCGGTGACGTTGCCGAAGATGAGAGAAACCTTGGTCTTGTCGTTGGGGTCGGAGAAGATGGCGCGGAGGAGCTGGTACATGGGAGTGATACCGGTGCCGCCGGCGATGAGGGCGATTTCGGGGTGCTTGTTGGCGGACCAAGGGTACTTGGGGAGGGGACCCTTGATGTCGAGCTTGTCACCGGGCTTAAGGTTGTGGAAGTGGGTGGACATGGGGCCGCCCTCGTACTTCTTCACAACGAGGTCCATGTAGCCGACAGCATCTATAGCATGGTAAGTTAGTATCCTGCTGTTGATATCTAGAGCATGGCATGGCTAAGTAAACTTACCCTCGTCACTGGTGGGAGTGTAAGGACGGATAACGGCCTTCTCGGCACCCTCGGGCTTGAACTTGGTCAGGACAGCCGACGTGAAAATCACACCGGAAACCGAATCGGCCTCGGGCAGCTTGAATCTGAACAGCTTGGTGTTGCTTGAAAGGTCCTTGACCTCAGCAAGCTCCAGGCCCAACCATCCCTGGTCACCACCAGTGAAAGCCTTGGCCTTGGGAGCCTTGGAAGCCGCAACGGAAGCGGGAGAGCCGGAGTTGCTGAAGTAGTAGCCGGCACCGGCGAGGATGGCGGCGGCGGAGGCGTAGATGGCGGGAGAGGAAGACTTGGCGGCAGCAGGGGCAGCAGGGGCGACGGGCTTCTTGGGAGCCTCGGCAGCGAAAGTGCGGAGTTGCTAGTCGAGGGGAGAGACGAATTGTTAGTAAAGTAGACTTGGTTGGTAGAGTAGAGTAGGGAAGAGAGTGTCTAGTGGTGTACTTACCTGGCGCATAGGCCGGGCGGCACGGAAAGCGTTACGGGCGAACATATTAAGTGATTGTAAATATTAAGTAAACAACAATTGATCACTTAGCAAACGACAAAGAAGAAGAGAAATTCCAGAAAAAGAAAACGACGCTTGAGACTTTTAAAAAATCAAGCGTGATGTCGAGGCGTCACCATTACAAAATGCTTGGCCCAATACATCTCCACACGCTCCTTCCCTGCGAACTGCAACAATTGCGGACCGCCGGCTGCTGCTGGTGTTACGTTCAGTAACTACCTACCCTGTTGGATTCCTAAATGGGCTACGACAAGGGCAGGAAGCTCGGGGATTTCAGGGAGCTGATTGGCTGGAATGAGGATTATGGTGGGGCAGGGAGAATGGGGAATGGCTAAAAAGGAAGGGACAATTGGGTGATGAGGAGAATTAGAGGGTTGTGATGTGGGATTGAGGTGATTTAGGTGATGATAGTATCAATTAGATATTGCATTTCACAAGTAGCTATCAACTTGATGAGATTACTTTGTTTTTCATGGATAAATTGACTGAAGAGACGGTGACGATGGGGGAAATATTGCCGAAGGGCTCTATGCAAGTGCTCGCGGTTTCGGCTTTGAGATCGAGGTCTGAGGGAGGGACGGGTGAAGGCAGGTTGCAATGAACAAAGCGAGCGGAGGTCGTATATCACGTGACACAGAATACCACGCGGAAATATATATATACTAGGGTTATCATAGTATGTTGTTCTTTTTGGAAAACCCTACTGTTAGTACTTTTAGTACTGTTAGGATTGTGTTAGGATTGGTTCATAAGCTCCAAACTTAGCTTGCGTTTCCAATGATACCTTTACCCAAGCTATAAAAAGCTCAAGCGAATGCAAGTAATGACTCTGACCCTGGTCTCACCAAAAGAAAGTAAGGCTTCCAGCAACTTTTGTCAGCAGGTTGCTAGCTGCAGATAGTGGTAACACTTTCTTAGTCCCTAGACACCACGCTAGCTGCGGTGTCCCCCAAATGGCAAATGTAGTTTCTAGGTAAAGCGTATCAGCCCACGATGGTTTGAGTATCCACATAGTAAGGACAGGGGCTTGGTTTGGCTGACGTCAAGAGGGCTGTGAAGTGGGTTGGTGAGGTGGGAGGTTAGTGGTGGCTGGGAGGGTGAGGAGTTGGCGGGGAGTGACACATCGATGAGCCTTGTTTCTGGGGTTGTGGAGGAGGGGGAGAGAGAAACTAGGCAGTTTGAGATAGAGGTATGTTGTTAGTGGTAGTGGGAGGGGAAGCAGAAGAAGTGTCAGGTACAGTGCATTAATTGGGATTCGCTTGGTTGAAATGACTCCAGTATTTACGCACCTGCATATAATAGAATGTTGGGACAACTCCCATGGCCATATTTCCACTTTATCTTTAATCTATCTATGATATAACTGGCGGCTCGTTGTCGTCTTTAGCTACTGTCTTCACTTTATATAAATAGCTTGTTCTTTCCATTTGCATTCCCTTCCCCTTTTGAATCACACCTTCCCCAATCACATTCCTTCCGAAAAGGGATTTCTTTTTTTAAACAAAAAGATGGCCAAGGACTCGTCATCCCGTTCTCGGTCCTCCCGGGCCAAATCATCCCGGCCCTCAGCAACGGCGTCAACGTCGTCCCGACGGACCCGTGAGGAACCAGCAGCATCTCCGTACCAGCACCAGCTGCGGGCTGCCGAGTCGCGATTTTCGTTGACTGACCAGTTCGCGACGACCCGACGGGAGTTTGAATTTGGGTTTGATGATGCGTCGTCGATTTTCACAAAGTTGACGGATGTGGATTATGATGGGGATGGCGCTGATGACGGTACAATTGAAGAAGATTTACGGGAAGTTGTTAGCGGGCGGATGGAGAAGGGAGAGGAGGAGAAGGGGAAGGGGAAGGAGGTAGAGGAGGAGCCGGAGTGGATGATGATGGATTATTATGATTTGTTGTGCTTGCAGAAGGGCGAGACGTTGACGCAAGAGCAGATTCGCGCGGCGTTCTATCGGAATTTTACAATGTTGTATCCGGAATCGCAGCCGAGCAAGTACCGGGCATTGGCAACTGCTTATTTTCTAAAATTGCAGACGGCATACGAGACGCTGATGGACCCAGCACGGCGCGCCGAGTATGATCTGTTCGGGGAGTCTGGAGATACTGGGGATACGAATGTTCACGGGAACTACGATGCCGCTTTTGAAGGAAAATTGCGAGCGAAGATGCAGCAGGTTGTCTACGGGTCGTCGGAGGTCGGGTTGAGAGTGGATGCATCCCGACTATACCGCAAAGTCTCCTCTGGCCGCGTGGTTTCCCGGAAAGGCATCAACTTGAAGCCCTTCGAGAAAGAAGTTGGGGTCCGCCCGTTGGATTACTCCCTTAGTCAATCCATGACCGTGCCCATCCCTCTCCACAAAGTCCTCCCGCTCTCCATGATCCGTTCCGTCCACTCCCGTATCGCCTCATCCCTCCCTTCCCTCCCTCCCCTCCCCTTTACTAAGCCCGATACCCCTCCTAAACAAAAAGACCGTGAAAAGCCCCTCCCTGCTCCCCCGGCATCGCCCTCCTACTTCCTCGCAACTCCCACCGTCACCATCGCTGGCTCCCTCTACGGCCTCGTCAACGGCCTGACCCAATCCACCGTCTCTTCGTCCCTCCTCACTGACCGCTTCCAACCACTACTCCCCCTAACCATCCCCCGCCACCGCATCAAGCAACTCACCGACCTCCGTTGCACCCCATTCATTGCCATCCGTGTCCGCCAAGAACTCATTTCGAAAGCTGGGGCAGCCTCCGGATCCACGGGTGCTGACCACTGGACTAAGAAGGCTATTGAGGTTGAAACCGATGTCTTGCCTGAGCGGGGTTTGACTGTCCGGACTAGTCAGACGTTCATCCCACCGTATTCATCGACGCCTTGGAACCTGGAGGCATCTGTCAGTAACGGCCGCGAGGGCATCCGGCGCATCGCCATGGGCATTTACCGTCCTGTGGGTTCCGGGACAGTTTTCCTCCGTGGAGACTCAGGCGACTGGAAGTTTATGAATGCAGAGGTTTGCAATTTCTTTGGCCAATTTGCAAAGGAAAGTCGCCGCTGGTTCTTTGCCGATTTCCAATTTCCTTCCAAGACGACGCCGAGTATTGAACTTGGGTACAAGACCACGCCATGCGAACGCTGGTCTGTCACTAATTACCCCGATGTCCCGCGTGGTGAGTCAGGGATTCGCGGTATGGACAGGGAGGCATCATTCGCCGGTAAGGGATCATGGGCAGTATCGGGGTCGGCGATGCCTGGAGGTCAGTATTTGGGGTATCTGCGGTATAGCCGGGACATCCCATTAATTTCCGCAACCCAGACACCCTCTAGGGTTGAGGTTGAACTCTGCGGGAACTCTTGGTCTGATCATTTCCTGGCTGTGAGGAACCTGTGGCAAGTTGGCCGGTTTTCAAGATTAGGCTTGGAGGTCGGCGTAAGTGCGCATCACGTGCACCTTTCAGTTTATTGGTCGAGACTAAGCCAAGCAGTGTCACTGCCGGTGCTTATGGCACCCAGGGCCATTGTTGGAGATAAGGTAGCGCTTTGGTGGGCAGTGGGGCCATTTGTAGGCGTGGCAGCGACCCAGTTGGTGACGAGCTGGTTTAGAACAAGAAAGACGGTCAAGAAGGCGGATGCCTCACCGGAGAAATTGGCGGCGTATATTTCTAACAAGAGGCATGAGGCTGAGGATTGGGAATTCTTGGTTGAGGAACTGGTGGAGTCCAAGCAGAAGCGCGAAGCAAAGAAGGGAGGTCTTGTTATCGTGAGTGCCAAGTATGGAGTCAAGGACGGATCTACCAAGGACGCTGCGTGGGCCCGCAGCGAGGTTGCCGACGTAAGATTGGCGGTTGCGGCCTTGATTAACGGTGATGGGCGCTTAGAGATTCCCAAGGGTGTCCGCAAGAGCCATATTCCCGGATTCTGGGACCCAATGCCGTTGAAGGAGAAGGTTCTGCATATCAGATATCAGTACCGTGGAAAGGAAGCTGTGGTCGAGGTTCACGGTAGCCAGGGACTTGTTCTGCCTATCCCGAGTACTTAGTTGATTCGAGAAGAATCAGGAAAATGCAGGCAAGGCTGAAAGTGGAAAGAACATCACGATGTGTAAGACGGAGAAGGAAGGAGTCACGATTACTATATTTTAACGACTGTGTCACAATAAAAAACAAGAAGGAACTCTCAACATATATATATCGATTTTGATTTCAGTTAATGTATAACACACACACACACACACACACACACACACAAAGAAAACAGTTATGTTGCAAATAAATAAATAAACTTTGATGAACAAACAATATCCAATATCAATTTTGTATCTGTAAACCTATTTCCAAATAAAGACAAAAGCCCATCCCGTAACCCCAAATTCCACCGCGACCGTATCCAACCCTCGGCACCCTGCGAAAGTCCACATCAAATCCAGTGCTTATAATCGCATCATTAACATTAAGAACCAGGAATACATTCTATCCCAAGACTTCTTCTAACAACAATCTAAATCAACTCTCATCATTTAGAAACCCAGAGCCGAGTTCCAAACAGTAACAGTGGCATCAGCCCTGTCAGCGGGAGACCCAATAGCCGAAACCTTAGCTTTAGCAGCAAGGCAAGCAGACTTGGCGGCAGCGTTGGCACCGCACTGGTTGGTCAGCTCGTCGCAGATACGGTTGGTGATGATGTTGGGGTTCAGGGCCTCCTGCTGGATCTTCTCAATCTTGGGGTCATTGGACTGGAAGGTGAGCTCGGTGGCCTTGCGGCCGTTAAGGCCACCCTCGCGGCGAATGGTGGGGTTGCAAGAACCGAAGTCGGCACCAGAGAGGGTGGTCTTGACACCGTCGCCAGCGCCCTTGCCGGCAACAGCACCAGAGGAGGCAGCACCAGTGCCAGCGGGGGCAGCGGCAGCAGCGGTAGAAGAGGCAGCGCCATTGTTGTTGTTGTTGTTGGCACCACCAGTAGCGGAAGCTGCGGGGGTAGAAGTGACAGTTACAGTGACAGGTGTGCAAGCAGACGCCGAAGAGGCAGCGCGAGTTGCAGTGAGCAGAGTGGTGGGGGCAGCCGAGTTGGCAGAGCCGGAGCTGGCAGCGCCAGAGTTAGCGCCACCGTTCTTGGCGGCACCACCGGCACCAGAACCAGAACCAGCGGCAAGACCGGAAAGCTGAACCTTGGCACCGGTAGAGTCAACAGCAGTGAAGTTGCTGAAACCCTGAGCAATGGCGATCTCAGCAACAGAAAGACCGTTGGCATCGAAGGGGCTAGTCAGAGAAGTCTTGGAGTTGGCATTCTCAGTATCAGCCCCAGTGACCGAAGGATCAACCAGAGGCAAGATACCACGGAGCTCCGCAGTTGCGGGGAGATCCGGCGAGGCACAGAACGAATCAACCGAGACAACGAAGGGGTTGAAGTTGCGCTCGGCAGCAACCAGCTGAGCAGCGGCGGAAATAACCTGAGGGTCAGAGCCGAGGGTGTCGACGATCTTGTCGGCAAGCTGGAGCTTAGCGCAAGGGTTGGCAGCGGCAAGCAGGACACCGGGGACAGAGCCGGAGAGGGTACCAGCCTGGCCGGGAGAGCCAAAGGAAGAAAGGGCAGAGATGGCGGCGACGGGAATCTGCTCTTGGCCGAAACGGGCCTCAGCAAAGGCGAGGAGGAAAGAGAGAGCAAGAGTCTTGGAGGCGGACATTTTGAAGATTGGATAATAAGCTAAGCTTGACGCTGGGGGGGAAGTGTACAAAAGATGGTAGTAAAGGAGTATAAAAGTAAAAAATGAAGCCGGCTAGCGGTATTGAATAAAGATAGTGATTCGAAGAAAAAAACGAAGTTCCCAGAACTAACGAAAGTGAAAAATAAAAGAGGGCTAAAAGAAGCGAAAGCGTCAAGCTGTAGCTGTTGATTTGTTTGTAGATCTGATGGTTGGTGATGACGGAAAGAAGAAGGATAGAATGACGGAAAGAGGGCGGGTTACCGTGCCTCTTATAGAGAAAGAAGCTGAGTGAGTTCGCTGGGCACGGAGGCGGAAGAGGGGAGATCCATTGAAGCGAAGTCACTGATGGTAGGTCGTCTGATGTTAGTGACCGGGGTGGAAGGGGGAGGTCGGGTACAGTTTGGGGGAGAAGCTTAGCTAGGAGGAGAATACTTGGTCGGGAGGAAGGCTTAATGGAGCAGATACGGAGCAGTGGGGGGAACGGCGATCATACAGAGAGGGAGATGGGGTGGGCCGATTTGGGCCTGGGGAAGTCGTAGTCAGCTAGTAGGATGAGGAGATCAAGACTGTGCAAAGGATGTTCACGGTAGGAGATCATCAAGTTCATCGTCCCTTGTTTGTGCCGTCTTTGTGCCGTCTTTGTGGTCATCATTCTACAGTAAGTTGCTATCATCAACCTCACTAATAATATCTTCTCTCTCGTTTTGACATTCAATCCCAACACAATTCTGTAACATGGTTCCTATTTTTCTTTCATTTAGTTTACGCTTATAGTTATTAACCATTAACCATTAACCTTAAACGTCCTGCCAAACCACAGCCACCCAATAGCAATAAGCCTCTGCCCCCCCTGACATCAGACTCGGCTGTTTTCCTCCTTCTAGTCCAGCCCTTATTTTACAATTTCACATAACCTCTTCAAGCCAGCCCGGGGTCTCGGCCCTTTGGCCTCCCCCTCCCAACCCAGTGCTTGGGCCAACGACCAGATGTTTGATCGCTGTCAACCGTCACATATTACCCCTTGTTGTTCAAGCGCCAAGGAGTTGACATGTTAGAAGAGAAAACATTGAATGGAGAAGGGAAAACAAGTTGGTTCCTCGGTTAGTTTATCGGGAGTCTTTGAGAGACCTAGCTGAGGGTTTAGTTGCGGGAGGAGGGCCTTGTGTAAGTGGCTGATTCTGAACCCTAACAGTGACCTAACGCTGCCGGTGCTGTCATGAAACAGGGGATTGATTCTTGATTGGCGTCCTCATACGGTAAGATCCGAAACTGATGGGTTGTCTTTGACTGGTTATTGGCTGTATCCCAAGTATTAAAAGGTGATTAAACCAATCGAGCCTTAGAGCGCCAGTGCTGAGATTCGGTTAGTATTTCTTGGCTATCACGCGTCGACGAGAGGACGATCAATCTGCACATCATCTATTCATAGATGATAGTAGGCACCGGCAAGATAGAAAGTTGTTGATTGTTGAGATGGCATATGAGATGGAAGTTTAGGCCGAGTGCATAAAGTCACAATGGTGATGCAAAGGGTCTTGACTATGGCCTTTATTGTAACGTGGGCCTGTTTTTATGAGAAATCTCCGAAGCAGCCAAGTGAAATCTGGAAGTTTCTTCTTATTTTGTAATTTATTTTTTAAAATTCCTTTTTTTAATTTTTTTTTTAAAAAAAGAAAAACAGGAAATACTTGAGAATATGGACCCTTCTCATCTCCAACCATGGTTCACTGGGTACAACTATTGCTTTCGGCGTTTTGACTAAAGCCTCTCGCTTCGTAGCTACAGCCTCACATAATAGATGAGACTATTTACTAGTTATACATGTATATCTCCGTAATATGTTTCTACTCATCTTATCCTATTGCTTTATTCCCTCAGTCAACCTATCACTAAAGCCAAATGGTACCGAGCAACGTTAAACATAAGCTTGTTTCCTTTCATAACGCCAGTGTCAACGCTAAATAAGCTTGATGCGTTTTACGTTTTCGATTCGTTTGGTTCAAATCCTCTAGAATTGTATCTTTACAACCTAGTCAACTTATGTCTTCACTTTCATATCGACTTAACCTTTACAAGCCATATAATTTCTTATATTTTAAAAAGCCCTGACCTCCAAAATCTGCCCACTTACATAGCGTATTCTTGCCCAATTCCACAAATTACCACCTCATCACGAACCCCCTCGCCGCACTCAGGCACGCACTCCCGCAAACTCCTAGCCACGTAATCCTTTATAGTACATCCACCGATATTACAACGTCCCTCTCTGTATTATTTTCTAATTATTTTCATTATGGGTCCAAGCAACTTGTTCTAGAAACAACCCGATGGTCCCTGGGTCTGAATAGAAAGGCCCGTGTCTCAGAGTTTGTAGCAGTGCCAGGAAATAATGGGGGATTTATCACGCGATTTATCGCAGCCTTTGTCCTAGGGGCCTTGTGGGAAGAAGACCCAGGGGATGGGAAAGAATAGTCTGGTTTCTTATTTGGTTAGTGACGGGGATGCACTTGTCAGGTATATGCAAGCACTCAATGGATGGCTTGCCCGGTTGGTATGAGGGAGAAAGAGAACCCTGGTTAGACCGACCCTAATGGCTTACATGGTTGAGACGAGACAGAACGTGTCTCGCGGAGAATTTATGTGAGGAAATATATGGTGGAGATGTTTGGATTTGCTAGGTTGTTTGGTGTTTGGGGATGGAGAAGTTCAGACAGAAAATCGATAGTTTGGTACGGAAGTGTGGGGAGCCGGCGGACAACCGCCAAGTGTATGTAAAGGCATAAAGGGGCCAATATTGATGGGAAGAAAGGCATTCGTCAAGTGTTGGGGTATCAGGAAGCCGGGAGATTTAAACGCACATGTGTGCTGGAGATGGGTTTGATCAACGAGGGCGGTTTTTAATATTATAGTATGCTCGATGGGCGGATCGGACGAAGAATACGTGGCGATAGTTGGTGATGTTCCTGAGAATCAATGGCCATTTTCATGCCTGAAGTCGAAGCGAGGCGGAGAAAATATTAACGAGTGACTTGTATATATTAACTGCCTCTACATTAAAACCTAACTAGCTGATCTCCAATTCATCAAACATTAGAATAAAACAATAAACCAAGAGGTATAATCAACAAAAAAAAACAAGCATTAGTCATCCTCCACAGTACTTTAGCAACTCTCTGACTTCCGTAGCACCGTCTTCTTTCTCATGTAAGCTGTGTAACATCATGAACAAGTCGCCATGGTGGATATAACTCAAAAAGGGTAGTCTCGCCATAGTTCACCTCGACTCAATCATGCAGCAGCTTAGTAAGCTTTATCTTCTTATACAGTTGAAGTCGGCCTCTCCTTGGTGACAGTGGTAGTCCCAGAGACTCTCCCGGGAATACCCCAAGTGAGGGCTTCGAGAACAACTAGACCAAATAGGAAGATACTGTCGAGACATACAAAGTTAGCTACCAAAAAGTCTACATCAGCATTCACGGGAACCAAATATATAACTTACAACCCAAGAAAGTTGAAAGCCTCCCCAGCATGCTTCAACCCACACTTCCCCACGCCAAAAGGTGAGTTCCCCGAACATCCCTCCGTACTATACTCCTGCGCCGAAAAGATAAACGCGGTCAACCACAGGTAACTAAACCCAAAGTTCGCCGGCACCAGCCATCCCTTGTATCCCGAAAGTACTGGCAAGAACTGGAAAAAGAGGTAGAAGGCTAGCGTGATTGTGGGAATCACCTGCATGTAGACGAGGCGCACATTGCGGTCGGAGGAAGTGTGAAGGAAGTAGGAGAAGATACCGGTATTAATGGTGGCGGAGACAAAGACGAGGAAGTAGAAGGGGAGAGTGAGGAGACGGGGGACCGAGGGGGACATGGTGGCAGTAATTGTGACGGGGAGTTGGTGTGGTTAAGAGATCAAGAGAGCAAAGTTTAAATAAAGTGTCAGGTATTGATAGTTTGGGAAGGAAGTAACTATGGAAGGCAGTATGGAACTGACAAGTGATGGTGGAGAGAAGGAACTTGGAATGGAAAGAATACATCGAAGACACTCCCTTTTTATAGTTGGCCACATGTGCCAACTTCCGTTGTCGTTGCCTTCCTAAACCTGTGTGACTCGTTGACATTTCCATCCTTCCCAATCTGCCGTACAGTTCACATCACCAAACTGCAAAAGAAAGTCATCTATCACATTCGCAACCAAACTTGCAAATCACCATGTCATCTTCTGACGTCACAAAACCACTTAAACACCCCTCCATTCTTCACAGACTCTCTTCTCAACTACCGCCCGGAAATAAGAATTGAAGACAGAAGAAAAGAGAAAAAAAGAAAATGCAAATTACAAATGCACTTATCCCCTCTATTTCCAATCCCACCCTCACCTGACCCATCACTCCACTTCACTTCTCCCTTCCCCTCTCCTCCGCTCCGGCATCCTCGGTCCCGCTCTGTCTGCCATATGACTCGGTAGCCTCATTGATGACCAATGTCATTTGGGCAAACCCAGAAATATGCATCCGGTCTTTTGGCCAAATAGGCGTTATGCATTTACATTAGGTGTGTGGTGTCGTCGATCCATTTGGATGTCCGGAGGTCCCGGTGGGGATGGAGGGGAACTTATATAGGGTTTGGAACCCTGATTCTTGTATCACCTGAGGATGTTGGATGGTGGGGTGACGATGCTAGGGTATGGTGGTATTCCGGGCTTAATGGGATTTCGGGGGTTGGAGTTTCTGTGTTGCGGGGTTCATTGGGTATGCTTGGGATGCTTGTTTTGAGTGTATGCATTCGAGTGCCGGATTATAGTTGTCATGGTCATGTTTAAGAGACGGAAATAGATAGGGAAGGGGGATGCCGGGTGGTTTGCGTAGGTGGGGGGCAAGGATGAAAATTTACTAAGGAGATCCATGGGTTATCAAGATAAGATATTTGAATTGTGGGAGGAACAGGGGATGAGGAATTGGCGAGGGGAAAGATTGGGCGCATGGTTGGGGGATATGAAGTGATGAAAGAGTGGTGAAAGAATGGTTATGGTGGGTGACTATCGGGGGTCTAGATTATCGTCGGATGGAGGTAACTAATCGGGAGAGAAGGAAGATAAATGACATGTCAATGTATGTATTGGATATACCACATGCATTGCATAGCGGCTAAAGTGGTTTTAAAGAAGTGGAGATTGATTATTGACAGCTGATTGTGAATCGTCCGTCAGTCAACTCAGAAGAGTTGGTTATTACCGGAAAGTACCGCCAAGATGTCCAGAGAATCCGAACACATCCGCTCGATCCTGCAATGTTACCCGCCATTTCACAAATAAGCCCATGATAATTACATCATCATATTACTTTTCCACTCCATCCCTTTCATAACATCATCCACTTTCCAGGTCATCAAATCCGTTCCATCTCCCAAACCCTTCTAGTCACCAACGTAACACAAAAACATCAAACCCTCGTCATGTGACATAATATCCCAAAAGAATCATGGCAGTAACTCCGAATCCTTCAATACCCCTGTCACACTAATCCATTTTTTCCCTACCGAACTCCGCTGCTGTGCCGAAGCCGAATGATTTCCGTACCTGCCTCATTAAAGTGGAAAATGTTCAGGGAAAATGGCAGGACAAGGGCGGAAAGAGGAATGTATTTATTTAGAGTGAAAGAGGGAAGGGACTAAGTCAGGGAAGGATGGGTAGTGTGGACGTGGGAGAATATGGAATTGGGTTTGTTATAAGGGTTTTGATTGGGTCGGATAAGTTGTGAGCGGAAGTGATGGTTTATGGGAGGAGGGAAGTTGGTGATGGTCATGATTATTATGGTGATAGTTTGGGATTTTTGTAGAGGGCGAGTGGAAAAATACAGTTTACTGAGTTCTATGGATGACCATTTCTGATCTTTCGGCATCTAGTCGGGATCCCGAGGTCATGCTTAACCAACCACGCCGGATATAGCCCGGCTCCAACATATGTCGCTGGCCTCACTCTCTATCCCCCATTGAACTCATGCAATCCCCTGGTAACACACACACATACACACATAAACCTGTCTCCAATGTGACCAAATACAAACTCAACTACTACTAGCCATAACATGGTTGTCTACCGAACAAAGGGCGAGCCGCCGGGAATAACCATTTCTTTGCCGCATTCAGCAAGCTCACGGGAATAAGATGGTGATTGATGTCTTTGTGAATCGCAAGGGAAGGGCATGGGCGAGGGTGATTACGAACATATATAGATGTGGATAAGCCTATGTGCCACGAACACGTTCTTTCCTTTTTGAAAGTGATGCTTCTTTCTTGTTTTATATGTATATGTTTACTTGGTCTATATCAAGTAACTACCTATTCTTCTCCCTGCTTCTTTTGTTGATCTCGAATATCAGACAGTACGACAGTATATATTTGTATATATTACTTGTCTGCCAATAGCACGAACCCCACTTCGCCAATCGCTCATTACAGGATCGTCTACTCAAGTCTTGGCTCCCGAAACTTGACACCGAAGAGCTGTTTCCAAATTAATCAACCAGTTAATCAATCAATCAATCAGCCATCCTACCATGGGCTGATTCCTTGACCGGCCCTTCAGGCCAAGAAGCCAATAGTCAGCGTGAGGAGTTTGGCGGAGGGTGTGTCGACAGTGATACCCAGGACATGGGATATCCATCATCCATCGATGACAGTCAATTTGGCCAAAAACCTTACTCACCGAATGGTCGCCGAGTCTCTTCGTGACCAACGACAAGCGCAGACTGCGTGGTGGCTGCCCTGCTTGACTTAAACAAGTCTGTATGTTTACATTTCCCCCACGTCCACGCCCATATTTCTTGGCTCTTCTCTCCCTAGCAGCTCTTGGCTAACTCTTGGCCATCAGTCTGTGAAATCTCATTGCAACTATTCTCTTTTACCCATGGTCATCTCCTCAAATACCAAATCAAGCAACCAGAGGGCCTCGTTATTGTACTTGCCGAATTGGTCATGAGCCCCCGAAGGCGAGCGACCAGGCCAGACCAGGCCAGGCCAGGCCAACCCGCCGACACACCCCCGGATTGTTCGTCTTGAGGCCAGAGATACTTGTGGGGACTGGAGAGGTTATTGCGAGAACTTGCCTGGGCACTGGAGGCTTAGTTAAAGCGAGAGAATGGGTGATTTGAGGATATAGGTGGAACGGATGAATGGACTAATGGATGCATTTGGTGTCTGTGCTTCCCGGGGGGGTGTGTATGTCGGAGAGCTCGCAGATACGACGAGTAGGCTCGGCGGATCAAGGGGCCTCTTGGTTCCTTGACAGCCCTAGGACAATGAAGTGGACAAAGGCATTCATATATTGTACTGCGCTGCAGTGCATATTTCTGTGCATACATTCAATGTATGGGTTGTGTCTACGTCCTCAAAATCCCGACTACTTGGTTACCAGGCGAATCACCTCCTTGCATAATTGTATAGATTTGTCCAACCTGGGTGCCTATGGGCTCTTCCCGTCCTCCCACCATACCCTCCCAGGAAATGACTGCAGGAGTGCATTATTGTACTCTTCCCAATGGGAATCTAGGCTGACGGGAGGCTATTGTTGGGGGCCATTTACAATGCATCCGGTGTGGAGAGAGGGGCGGTGCCTTGGATACCTGAGGACGACGGGTCGCTTCATCGTTGCGATGACGATCTAGGCTGGGCGCTAGTGAGTTGACAAGCATCTTTCTGCGATTGCAGTTTGTTGGTGAATGATTGATGGTTGATGGATTGGCTGGCTTAATTGATAGGCGGCCGATGACTACATGGGATGATTCACTGAGAACGCCAAGGATGAACAATGGCAGCCAGGCGTGAATGGCGATATATTCCCGGGTTGCCATCTTGATGCCGATTTGTCGCCATTTACGTCCAGACCACAAGAGAAAGGGCCGTACGTTGGTTGATACGTCGGCCAGAGAAAATAAAAGGGAGATGAGGCTCTTTTGACGATGGGTGAACGGATGTAACGGGGTGGTGACAGGTTGTTTGGTTGCTTTGAGATTGAGGCTCTGGTGATGATAGTCAGCTGGGATAGGGAGGTGTTTCTATCGGTGGTGCATTGATGAGGATGGACTGGCCTGGATTTCTTTTTTTTTTCTTTCTATTTTGGAGGGGGCGTGGTGGGAAGGCCGAAATTTGCAAAGGTGATCCTTCCGTCTCGGCTTGGGCGATGGAGGGATTTTGGAGGGAAGGGAAGTCAATGGGAATGCTTGTGGGAAGTGGTGGCACTTGATGATGGTGAGAAAGGTAAGTCTGAATGTTAGCGGATGAACTCGACTACTTTTAGATGATGCTATCTTTTTTGGCGACTCCATTGCCGATTGATGATTTTACTTATATGTATTTATACATATATACAGACATAATCATGACACGCATATATACACACGTCGACTCACGCCCACGCTTAACGCCCACGCCCTAGCCCCGCCAAGCCTCACGCCCACAATAATCCGCATCGTTTCCTCTCAGTCTCACGTCTTGGTTCCAAGCTCCCAATCCAGTTCCTGGTCAAACCCAAAGGGGGCGTGTCGTCTCCCCCAAATGCAACCAATCATCCTTCCGTCGCCTCCCAATAGCGAAGAACAGCGAGAATTGTCCTCGCTTTGTCCGGATTCGACAACACAGGAAAAGTCAAGGGAGAAGGAGGAGAACAAGAAGAAGAAAAGAAGCACAGAAGAAGTTTGTGTGGCGATCACGTCTAAATTCCAGCAGGCCTCATTTGAATGGGGGGGTTGAATTTTAAATTGACTGGATGGTGGGTTGAGGCTTATTGGAGATGCATTGAGGGCGTGGATTGATGGATTGGATACATATGCAAGAAGATCACGTACACAGACGACGGGACACACAAAGACTGCAGGCCACGCGCTTTTTTTGGTTGGATGCACATATCTGTATCTGGACACATGGCACATGGGCACACGACATCTCCAAATTTTCTGCAAGTCTGCCGTTGCATCCCTTGATTGCGGGTTCCTAGCTGGTTTGCTGACTTTGCTGGGGGTCAATAACCTGACAATTGATCTTGATGGCACATCTTGGCCAGCATGTGATGTATTATGCAGGTTTCTCCAAATTGGAATTTTCTCTTCGTTTCGTCTTATGTACATGAAGAGAGGCGGGGGTGAACGGGATACTGAGGCTCTGGTCCCAGCAAGTGCTGAATGGATTAGAGGAATGACTGGGTGGATGACTGGGTGGATAGCTAAATGGTCGATCTGATAAGATGGGCCCTCGTCGTGAGTGGGTTGCGGCTGCGGTAGAGGAAATCCCTCATAGCAAACGAGATCTGATAAAACTTTTGCCCGGGTTGGATGTACTAGGAAATGACAGGCATTTCCGAATAATCGAACACCGAGAAAATCAAAAATAAAGAATTAAATTTTTTTAAAAAAATATATATATATATCATCAATTGATAACAAAATCATCACCAAATTTCTCAGATTAAACCTCAATATCCATTCCATACGTAAATTCTTGCATTTAGTATCACTTTATCAGATTTCACTGCAAGGAACGATATTCTTGTCATCATCAATGTTCTTGTCGTTGTTGTTGTAAAGAGTAGAGGGTATTTTGTATTTTCCACCATCCCATCCCAACCGAATAAGATCCAAATAAACAAAGAAAAAGAAAACAATGACAATGATAATAATAACAAACAAACATGAGCCTATATTCCCAGCTCCTGTGACCATAACGACGCCCACCGTCTAAATATCAGAAACACCCACCACATGATCTTTTGACCGCCAGATATGTACTGGCTTAGTCAATTTTTCTCTAATGGGACGCAAAAGGAAACAAATGAAGATTTATGATGACGAAAGGAAAAAAAAAAAAACTAGGTGCACATAAGGAGACAGAGTAACACCCGATGAGGTTGACGACATGTTTAATGGTGGTCACCGCCGATACCCTTGGCAGCGTCGGACCAAGGCATGGGGAAGACAGGAAGCTTGAAGAAAGAGTTGCTATAAAACAACCAATGTTAGTAAATGGTTCAATACCTAATGGGAAATACAATAGAATGGGACAATAAACATACCTAGAGTCCTGAATACCGGCCAGAGCGTTGTACCAAGCCAAGAAAGCAGCCACCATACCAAAGAGACCACCAGCCATAGCAAGGTTACGTGCCATCTCCTCAGCACCCTCAGAAGCCGCATACTTCTCCGCAGCCAGGCAGAGGAAGGCAATGTCCAGGGTGAAGAAGAGCATGAAGAACATGACAGTTGACTTGAGAGTGCAGAGTAGAAGCAGCGTGGTGAAGATGAACCAACCCGTCAGGAAGAAACCGACAGCGGATTCGAGATCTTTGGCATCAGCGGCGTAAGGGCCATCAACGAGGTTAGAGACTTTGAAGGAAGGGGTTTGGAGAATAGCGAAGGAGATCCAGAAGCCACCATATGATGAGAGAGCAGTGGCACCGAAAGTGTTGCCAACGGCCATTTCCCTATAGTAAAGATATGATGTTAGTACATGGTATACTTTTGTCAAGTCAACCTTTATACAAGGTGTAGTAGTAGACCGATATTACTTACCACATACCAGCCAAAAGCTGGACCAAACCACCATAACCGTAGGCAAGAGGCAAAGAGATAGCACCGGCAGTGACACCGCGAGAACGCATGTTAACCAGAGACAACACAAAGGTAGTCAGGGCAAAGGCAGACAGACCCAGCGGCGCCGGGTTAGCAAACTTGCGGTGCTCATAAGGCTTGAGCTGCGAAGCCTGGATGATAACACGCTCCTCGCCGTACGAGCCGCCGTGACCCTTCTCAATACTGTCGGCAGACATGTTGGAGAAACGAGTAAGGTCTAATCAAGAAGAAAGAAAGAGGAAAAGGTTAATAAGAGGGACCGGATCGATGGATGGCGAGACGGTAACGAATAATAGGATTGAACACCGGAGGAAAGGCAAGAACAGGTAGTTAGGTGAGAACTTGTGGTTGGACTTGGCTTCGGTGTGTTTGTCGAAGGTGTGTTCAAGACGAATGTAAAGGGTAGAGTAAGACACTCATGAAAGGCTTTGGGAGGGGGGGAAGTTGTAGGTGAAGGGATATGTTGATTGGATCAGAAGAGAAACATGAAGTCGTGATGGAAGTCAAGGTGAAGGGCATCCGACACCTTTTAAGAAGGTGGACAAGAAGCCGAAAAACATGGTAGGGATCTATGAGGGAAGGGGTGTGGGGAGGGGCGTTCATGAATCGGAGAGGGTGTACCGGGATGTGACGAGGGGTGTGTGGAAAGCCCAGGCATAAAGGCCAAGGAGCCAAAGAAGAGTTCACAGAAGGACGGACCAGAGAAAGCGTCGAGCCGGGGGTGGCTGTTCGTCGGGATTTGCTCTTGTTGAAGGACAACGCACCTTGGCGTGCTTCAGAAGGAGTGCTGGATGATCGTTGGAGTTTCTAGTAGCGACTATGAGGTGATGGCAAAAGAGAAGACAGGAAACCCCGGTTGCTGGTGAGCGTGCGAGATGACAATTTCAAGCAGATGCTAAATCGAGGAGAAGATGCAAGAAAAAGAATCACCTGTTTCTTGATGTTGCTTTTTTTTTTGACTCTTCTCTCTCGCTGTCTCTCTGTCCATGAGCCTCTGGGCAGATTTTCAATTTACTGCTTATTTTGGCAGGCACAAAATTTTCAGCTAAATTTTTAAAAAATTATTTGCTGGAAATTCTCTTTTGTGCGCTGAAATCAAACACAAACAGAAGGAGCCCACGCTTGTCCCCATTTATCTCCAATATCTCAACCTTCACAAAAGGAAAAGTTGCCCAAAACGGGAGGCGCGGCTTCCTTTTGCATACACACACGGCAGCCCGGGCCGGAGCATGATTGACAAGCCACCGCGGTCACGAGAGTACCAAGATGACGACGATTGCCACGGGCTAGCTTGTCTCTCCAATATCTCATCACTTTCTCATTCTCTAGAAAGAAGCCGCCAAAGAATACAAGTTTTGGGGTAGCACACTAGTGCCAAAGGGGCTTCCTAGGGGGTCGATGTGCCACTTCGGGTATTGGTTGAGACGGAATCCGGGCCCTTTTGGGGGTGGGGATGTTGGATGTTGGATGTTGGGGTCTGACAAGAGCACGCGAGAGAGGACAAAGCAATCAACTTAGAGATGCCAAAGGGACTACAGCCGACGAACATATGTTGCTCGCAGACCATGTCACCCGAGGTTATCATTACTCAAGCTCCAACTCACTGCTTATCATTAACCACTTGGTCCGACCCCTCTTACAACCCGATACTGACACCGAGTTCACTGTCCACTCAGTTCATATCGCGGTCCCAGCTCTCGATCTGGTCGTTCTCTGGTTATTTGGACATTATGATACTTCTATTCATGATTCCACGAATTGGACTTTGAAGCCCATCTGCACCCCTTCCCAAAAAAGAACAGCCGAAGGATTTCACAGGAAGAGGTGTGCCCCCAGTCGTCCCAATTGGAGAAAACATACAGACAGGGTTCATACCTTGTCATCTGGGGTGTGCGTTTTCTGCGGGGTGTGAACAAAAAGAAAACTTTTTTTTCTTGATTACCCGAAGACCTTGTTTGGCAAGTTCGCAATCAGCAAGCGGCTGCAGCACCTTCCATGAGTGTTCAATTGATAATTGTGGTTTTTGTGGGGTTCATTGAATTGAAGGCGTCTCAGTGGCAGAATGGGCCTCCAAAGAGAATTTTGGCCCCATGAGGCAGTTTCTGAATGCGGCGCTTGGAGTTTCCAGAAGATGGTAGATTGACGTCACGTGTGGGGCGGGACATGTTGAAACTCAGGCTTGGGGTAGTGGAGTGAGGACGGACGAAAGGGAATAGTTGTAAAGTGGAATGGGATTGAGATTGTTGTGGGTTATGAGTTGTGGGGCTGAGGGTTACTGAAGACTTACTCCGCTGACTGCCGAATTGTTGATCGTATGGAGCCATAGTATTTTTTTTAGTTTGATATTTGGGTTTAGGGTTTGTTGGGGTTGTGTGTAGTTGATATCGTGGAGGAAAGCGGATATCAAACTGTCAAAGTCGATACAACAAATGAAATTGATGGATGAAAAGGAAGTGAGCTTGGCTAAAAGGGGGTAATAGAATTGAAAAAAAGAATAGAAGAATGTAGTTTGTTGATTTTTTAAAAAGAAAATTAAAGACGACAATTAGTGATGTTTGATAGATCGAAGATATCACGGCCGTCTTTTCAATATAATAGAAGAAAAGATAATAATAAAAAATATAAAAAGGTGGACCAGCCAAGAAATATCAAAATAAAAAATAGCAACAACGAAGATCGAAACTGTTAAATAAATAAACAATTTCAACTTCAAAAGTCACTCCAAAGAAACGAAATAAAATAAAAAAGATCGCGGCACTGCCAACGAAAAGCACGAAGAAGAGTATACAGAAAAAGACGTGGGCACCAAAGCTAAGGAAGGAAGAAATGAGATTAGATTTCTTGGGAGATTATGCGGTGGGTTTTATCCAGTTTATTTTCGTCGTTGATGGCTGGTGGCGGAGGGAAATGGAGATGCGGGTGCGTGGGGATGTTTGATGTAGGCTTGGCGGGGAGGGGATGATGTCTGAGCTTAGACCCGGACGCGCTGGGGATATTAGATAGAATTCAGTGTGATTGGCAAGTATGTATGTATGAATTGATGTATGGCTTGTTTGTGATCAAAGCAAAGTGTCAAGGGGAGGTTTGTTGACGGCAAGTGTTATGCAAGAGAACAAGTGGTCGTCGGAAGTGGATAGCGGTCGAGGAAGCGGGCGATGGCTGATGGATATAAACCCAACAAGCCAAGACTGCCAAGGGCGGCAGTGGACTTCTGGTGATTGTGATATTCAGGATAACACTTGGCTTATTGATTTTGGCATATGGAAAGGTCCAGATATACTATTTTAGTTTTGTATCAGCCTTCTTCATCTCCCTTGGTTGATAAGTGCTCCGCCAAAATGTAGTCGGTCGTTGAATGGGATTCATCGCTCAGGGCACACAAAGCGTAGTTGTCAAATCTCAAATCAGGAAGTTCTCCACACATCAACGTCGGTAGTTGTCAAATTACAATAGCCTCTCCTTTTTTTTCGTTGTCGGCGGTCCGTCATTATCCAGGGTCACGATGGTCTTCAAGGTTGCGCTGGCTACAAACACTGGCAGATATCAGCGTTCATGAACTAGAAAATTCATGATATACAATCTAAATATATCTAAGCGGAGCGATACTTGGACGATCCGTAGTCTCAAGTTCGTGACTAGGTTATGTCTTAGTTGTGTGGAGCTTGATGGTGTTAGATAAGATATTGACTAGGGGGTACTGTGTGTGTTTTGAGGGTTGATAGGTTGATTTGAAACAGGAAACGAACACAATATAGTAGGTTTCATGAGTAATCGGCAGAAGGTCAAAAAGGACAGGACAGAGGAACTCAGGGCAAGAAATTGAATTGTTTCAAGTTTGATGTTATTTTTGGCACAGGGTTACAGTATTATATCCATGCTTTGTGATAGGGTTATTATATAGATACATACTCGCCATGAATTTGTATATTGTCTCGTCCCAAACAGGACACAAGTCAGGACAACCATTTATTGGTAGACAAATCAATCCTATTGTCTCTAGACCCTCACAGCCGCCATTAATTACGATCAACCTAATATGGCCTCTCGCTAACCACCATTCTCCTGTCAAGTACGGCTGCCAAGTTTCTATCCTGTCCAATGGAATCCAAGCAGGCATGTTCCACCAGCGACGGTAACCAGCAGCAATCAATGACCGAACTCCAGTTGGCAGGTTTAGGCTGGGACTGTAGGTGGCGATAACAGAGGACTGTGTGTTAGAAGTGGACGGGCCAGGAGAGGGGATGATGGGCTTGGCGTTTTGAAAGGGTGTTTGGGACGCGTGGAGGAGAGAATAGTAATATTGAAGCCGCTAGGTACTGTTAAGCAGAGAGCAATGTGAAAGATAGGGAAATTAGAAAGTCGCGGGTTCGCAGCTGAATTGGTGTTGGTGGTCATGTTTGGCAGGTGACTGATTTATCCAGAAGTAAGTATCTTGGTACCTGGCGACAACAACTTCATGATTTCCGGTTAAACAACTTGCCAAGGTCTGATATATCACTCCACATAACCACCAAGTCATGATACCTTATAGTTCTAACTCACCACAATTATCGCATAACCACACCATCTTCATCTTCAACTCACCACCGTCTCACCTCCCTTTCCCATCACCAACCTCAATATCTATCGCTTCAACCCACACCCTTCCGAAACCCGCCAAGACAAATCCCAGCACCAAAGCCCACTATAAGCCTCTCTTGGCACCCAAAGGCCAGAAGCGCCGGTTTGTTTTGAAGCATGTCTGGGACTTGCAGCTGTATCTTTGCTGTGCGGTGCTTTCTTTTTGCACTTTGCTTTCTCGGATAGAGCCGAGGCCTTGGTGAGAGGGACAGTAAAGGGAGCAATAGGTAGCCACGACAAAAGGCAAAGGGGAGATTAGTTAGGAGAGAAGAAAGACGCTTGGATTGATTGGGATTCCGAAGAATGTGCGGTTCGGGATTTGATTGCTGGTGGTAGGTTCTAGTATAGGGACGCCGCCAGAAGCCAATTAATTTTTTTTAAAAAAAAACCAAATCAATGAAAAATATAGGATTCAAAGTTTGATATTCAAAATCACCAATATTACCAAAAATGTCTTGAATTACAACCATGACGTTCACCATATTCCCGCTCACCATCTTGTCTACCTCCGCACCCGACGATTCCCCAGATTATCCCTCGGAAATAACCACGAACCCTCTGTATCTGCGCTACGGGATCCCTAATATGGCCACTGTAATGGAGCCCTATAGGGGGCGTGGCCACTAAACTAGGCCGCTATGGGAATAACATGGAAAGAGATAGAGTTGGTGTGGCGATTGGAGAGTTTGGGGAGTTTGGGTCCGGATATAGAGGGGAGATTGTTGTTGGTATTTTTATTTTTTGAGTTGTTTGTGGAAGGGAATAAGCAGATGCAAGTGTAGCCTTTGGTCTTGGAGATTTTCTAATTAATCTGGGGGTGTTTTCTTCCAATTGGGTTGATAAGATGACTTGTCAGGCTGATTGAATATCTCATCACTAACCCTATCAATGACAACCCTGTTACAACTACATATCCGTCGCATACTCTTTCACAAATCTTTCCCTAACCATTAACAGTTTGCTTCAATTCCGACAACCCGAAAGACTTTCATACACATCCACCTCTTTTCCATTTTTACTTCTCTTTCACCTTTCTCAAACCAACTCATCTCACTCACTCACCTCAATTCACTATCCCTCCCGGTTTCGTTTCAATCTCACCTCTCTGCCCGTGCCCTGTTTGCTACACTGCAAATACACATGTAACCCGTCCGTCAACCCCTAACCAGGCGCACCGGCATCTGCCGAGGCTTGTCTAGGGTTTGCCTCGCTGTGCGAAAGACGTTTGATCGTCTTCGGCGCTTCGAGGTCGATGAGAAGGGGAGAGGGTGTGTATTGAGGTGTCAAGGAGGCTAGTGAATGGTGGAGCTGGAGTTTGAATTGCATTGGTGGATTGTCTCACAAGATATTAGCCCGATTATGATTTTCTTTTCTATCGGCTGCACCGCCGTCTGACAGTTGTCGTGCGGCCACTGCGATTGCTAGCCACAATTGGTAAGTTGCTGAGCTCCTACCGTGGAAGTGCATGGTTGATAATGTATGTAATGGTGCGGGCGTGTGCAGATAGTACCATGTGTTTGTGTATACGATGTCGGAACTGTCCATTGGGTGTATTAACTACTTTAGGGAAACCATGTTATAGAAGCTAGTGTAACCAGTAGTCGAGAAGATCTGTGATTGATTATAGTCTTCATTTGGTTGGTAAAATGGAGATGGATGGTAAGCGACGCCACAATGGAACGTATCCAGCTGACAATAACGCCACACCGGATAACATAGCGCCACAGCGTCTGGTGATTTGCAGTAGTATTTCCTAAAATGGAATATCATTCATTTTGTTGAATGCGGGTGTATGACCCAGTGACACTCTTGGCTTATAGGCTGCAGATGACATATTGAGCCTCAGAAAGCCAATGGAAGCCGAAAGGCACCTGTGGTTGCATGCTGACCGAAAAAAGCATGCAAAATAATACTACCATAGAAACATAGGGTATAATTAACGTGTGGTATAGGCTAAGGCGTATCTCGGCGCAACCTCAACAAAGTCTAGGTGCTTATATGAATTAACTCCAAATCATGGTCTTAAAAAAGCCAGTACCGCCAGTTCCGCCAGTACTGAGAACAGCCACATGATTGCCTCTACGGCTATATTGGCATTAATAATTGCTGATGTTGGGTTCTCCGTCTTATAGCCGGCGCCGGGGGCCCTAGTGACACTTGTCAAAGAACGAGAATGGTTGCCACTGTATCCCTAGAAAAACTGGCGTCACAGGAACGTGACGGTGGTATTTCCGTGGAAAACTACCGGGTGATTGGTGGTTATAACCATGTGGGGAGGAAAAGGGGGACAATACGTAGACGAAAATGAAGATTTCTTAGCGGCGGCGATAGTGTGAAGCTGAAGCGAGAATGGGTTGGAGGGGATGAGGGATATAGTGCGAATCTAAACGGCGATGATTGTTCTCATACTATTCGTCGATATCACAATGTTCACAAACATATGTGGCTTTGGGGTAAACCCGCTAGAACTTGTCACTCCCGGATCGACTGTTTGATACCACGCCATCCCAGCTCATCTCAACAATCGATTATCCATCTTACAAACTTTATGTACCGCTAACAAAACCTGCCTCGGTTGTCAAGTCTTGGAGACCTCCGTTGCCGCCCCAATCATTACCCGCTCACTACAACCCCCCGTCTCACCCCTCTCAATCTCAGCCATCTCACCCACCTCACCCTCCTCACCCACATCATCCTGCCTCACTAACCTATTCACCACGTCATATTCCCTGCTTCACCAGCCCCGCCTCGTTCCCAACTGGCATGGACATCCCCACTCCGTAACTCATAGCGGTGAAGCCCTCATTCATCTTCAGTACCTCCGTGCTATTCCCGGAAGACATACTTCCCACTCCGTTAGTCCGTATGCAACAACGACCCACTGGACCCCAGAAGCTGCATAGTGTGTTGCAAGGTATTTGCAGTTAATTGGGAATGAGAGTTATGTGCGTGATAATGTAGAGAGGGAGAACGAGCAGATAAGGGCGATGAGGCGAACATGCTGATGGGATGAGGATGTGGTGAAGGGATGTGGATTGATGCAATGTGGTGGAAACAAGAAAGTTCCAAGCAAAACTTCCCCGGATTTGTTAGTTTTTTTTTTAATTTCTTCAATTTTTTAGCGAGGGAGAGGGGTAGTTGATTGGTTGAAGGAGTCTTGGCTGTGGAACATTGAAAAGTGTGGACATTTACTGCTGCTACACAATGAGTTTTTACATCAAGCATCGTGGGATTTCGGTCAATATTGTCATGTGAGTTATTAGTACATTGTTGATACAGCCAATAAGGCTAACGACGAAACAACTTACTGAGAAACATCAGTCATTTTAATTCATGTTTTTATTCCACCCCATAATGCATGGTGATCCACCCGCTGCCCACATTCACTGATCGTTGTAGCAGTCAATCCCACCACAACGGCGTCCCGTTAAAAATTGGAGATTTCTGATAGGCTAACGCCATTTGGAGTATTTGCGGGGAAACAGAACATGCATACATGGATTTGGAATCCGGGGTAGCGAAGGGGGGGTGCGAGTTTTTTTCAATTTTGAATTTATCATTTTTATCTATTCGGCTATCTTGTTGTCTTGGAGAGTGAATGGCGGGTATTGTGGGCGGGAGAGGGAATCCATATGCAGGTGAGGAGGCTTATAAACTTGACGGTAATGAGGCTGTTGGAGGGTAAAAGGCCCATTGCAAGGAGTGAATAAGGGACGGCAATGGGATCGGCAGATGAATTGGGTTGGGGTTGACGTGGATAGCCATTGATAAATACGAAGTGTCTGATGTGATAGGAATAGCGTCTTACCAACAAAGATAGCCACAAGATAGAACCCCTCGGTCATGGCGATGGAAGAACCTCATCTCCAATATTGGCTTATTTGCATTCATCTTCGTCCCTTCTCTCTGCATTCCATCCACGTGACTTCTCCATATAGTTCTCATCCTAACCATCCCAAATGATCATTTATCCTTTGGCTCATCATGTCCACAGGTCCCTTATCTTAGACACAATGACTCTAATAATTATTGGAGAGTTTTACCATGACGTCAGCAGTCAACAAGATTTCCCGCGTCCGCAACCGATTGATTGATTGATTGTATTGGTTTACGTCTACATATGGTCTAGATTAAGCCACAATACGAC
>LXGU01000225.1:0-35710 GCA_001640685.1 Catunica adiposa
TGCATATGCGCCATGGTTTGTGGCGTATAGGCCGTCGTATTGTGGCTAGATCTAGACCATATGTAGACGTAAACCAATAAAATCAATCAATCAAGCCTATTGTAGACGTAAACCAATAAAATCAATCAATCATTATATAGCCTACTATAAGGCGGTTTTTTTTGCGCCCGAAGTAAACTAATAAACCAATCAGTTTCTTTGCATGCAAATTCGTATAGCCTTTGTGCCTTTCAATAACTTGTCATCCCGGGCTGTTCCACAAAACTTCCCAACCCAATGATGTCACATCTCCAATCCAGGCGAATATCAATTTGTCCCACATGCACGAACCCAGGCCAAAATCGATCCCGTGACCACCAACCCGAACTTCATCGTCACTCCCCTGTAACCCTCAATCCATCCCCTAACCAACTCCGTGATCTCCCCTAAACAAGCCCCCTAAAGAGAAATCCACCACCCACTAAATCCGCCACACACCCACTGGAAAGGCTTTTTCTTCCATTGAAGGCCGCCGGGCAAATTGCTTTATGACTATTTTCTTTTTTTTCCCCCATTCCTGTTTGACGACAATTGCATTTGCGCTAAATATCGTGTTATCAAAAAGTGTGATTTATTATACGGACGTCTTTTGGGATTTTCTTTGTTATTTTTTTCGGCTGCTGATTATTGGGAACTATAAGGATACGGGAATTGGATTCGGTGTTTGTCTTTTATATTTGGATATTGTGTTTGGCCTTTTTTCCTTTTTGCGTTATTCTTTTATCTATTCTGGAAGTTTTCTCTTTCTGAGGGGTTTGCAGGTAGTTGGGATTATCTACTACTACCATACCGCTGATCGTAAAGAACATCGTCATCTTTACTTGGCTTCTTTTTTTGGGGGGCAATTTTATCATCTCTGATATTACTTATCTTAAACTTCTTTCACCGTAAGTTGGCCCTTCGTTTTGTCGAAATCATCGCCATCCTCACTCATCACCACCCAAATTACCACGTTAAATCCACCATTCTACTATCCATCTCATTGCTGCCCGACCGTCGTCCCCCAACACAATATCTCCCCCTCCCCCTCTTCCTTTGATTAATCACACCCCAACTAACTGTCCTCTCTTCACCCTCTCTAGCCTACTTCTTACAATGTCTTACTACGATAATCCAGCCCAGTCCCAATGGTCCGGCGCCCCCACGCCCCAGGGCCCTCCCGGTGCAACCCCCGGCGCCCCCACCGGAGCCCCTGCCAGCACCTGGGATCACCAGACCGCCCAGCGCACCAACAACAACGCCCGCTGGAAGCCGACCGAGCAGCCTGGGGATCTCGCTTCTGCCAAGGTCACCGGTCCCACTGCGGCTGATGAGTTTGCCTTTTCCTACCAGTTTGATGGTAAGTACCTGTCAGCTGATGTCATCATCGATTCATCACGTGATTGTTGCTATATATTTGATTTAATGCAGGATATAATGTGCTAACTAGGTGGTGTCTTTCCCCGGAATACAGAGGTTGATCGTGCCCACGAGAACCTCGCCAAGAGTGGCAAGATGTTCTCCATGGGTCCCCGCCGCGACTACCCCGCCATGAACCCCAACGCTGGATTCGGTCCTGGAAACCTCAGAGCCCGTCCTGGTAGGTAATGCCGTCCATTTGTCTCCCCTTGAAATCCCATCTGTCAACTAACCGTATCCTCTTTTTCTTTTTCAGGAACAACTGGCCCCATGCCAACGATGCCCGCCGCCCGCCCGCTCTCCATTAGCGAATATTCTGGATCCGGAATCATCACCCCGGCGGCCACTTCGATGCCGGGTACTCCGTATTTCCAGCAACAGCAGAAGCAGCAACATAAGCAGATGGCACAGTTACAACAACAACAGCAACAACAACAGACTAGACAGCATGTGAGGACGGTTAGTGAGACAGAGCAAGCGAGTAGGCGCATTGCCGCTCAAAGAGAGCGCCAGTTGCGCAATATGCATACCGAGCAGCAATTCCAGAGACGTAAGTAAATATATAGCGACGAGTGGCATTGATCGCCGAATTTCTGGTAGAAGTAGGACGGGACCACATGCATTTTCTTTGTTTGTATAGTTAGGGTTCTTGCGACTTTCCTATGTCCCGTTCCTTCCCCTATATAGCATCTTCCGGATTAATTGGAGTAACTGGATGTTTACTAATAATTGGCTATAGATACATTGACAGCTGCACCGATACCCGATTCACCTGCAAGCTTCGCAAAGGCCCGCACGGAAGAGGAGGCGAGAGATCTCATCTCCAGACAGAGGTCTGCTTTGTATGGCGAGGGTGTATTCAAGGAGAAAGGCGGGTATATTGATGAAGTTGGGTCTATGAGGGGCGGAAGCCCAATGATGTCAGTGGGTCCTAGACATAACCGCGGCGTCTCTATCAGTGGGGAGAGTAGAGCCTCAGTTGGGAGGACCTCGTCGATTGTGGGGTCATCGGTTGGTGGGTCACCAGGAAGGAGCATTGGTGATGAGAAGAGAGAAAGGTCTCAGGATAAGGAGGGTGATATGGGTGTTGCACCGATTGGGACGAGGCCGGCGGCATTGGGGAATATGGGGGTGGGAGCTGTTGGGCAGGTGTCGAGGGTTCCGGGGGGTCGTTGGGGATCGGGTGTGTGGGGTCAGGGTGGATTGGGTGGGGCGCAGGCAAGTGTTTGGGGGTGAGAGTTTGCTAAGGAAATGAGTACGAGTATGTAGATGACGGTGTCTTGGTTCTGAGTTTGCGTTAGGTGTTTTGGTATGGGATAGGATGGTATGGTCTGGTATTGTTTTCTTCTCTCTCTGGGTATATATCTATTGGTTCTGGGATGTTGTGGTGTTAGGCTGCTTGGGAATTGCTTGGGTGTTTACTTGGGTTCTTTGCTGATTTGTCTGATTGGTGGGTTGTGACACGGGTATTGGTGGCTTTTTTTTGTTTCTTGTTTTTGGTTCTTTTGGTTGGCTATTTGGGATATTGGATGGGTACTGGTTAGCGCTGGATGGAGCTGTGGATATTTGGCTTGTTATTGTTTATTGACGGTTCGGTAATTAACTAGTTGGTTGGTGATGGCAATGGTGACAGTTTCTTATTCGGAGAATTTGTGTATACTTATGCATGTGTATGTATATATGTACCTATGTTTAGATCTGCTTATTATATCTCGTTTATATATAACTACACATACTCTGATCTCGTCTCTGCCAAGTTCTATATTCCTCAGCCCATAATCACACCCACATCATGTTGTATCACGTGAATTCTCAGCTTCTCTACAAACCCAGCGCCGTACACCCATCATACAAGTTCATCAAATCATCCGCCGCCTTAGCCTGTCCCCCCCATATAACAACACCTGCGCCGTTAACCGCCCATGCGCCCGCAATCTGCCATTTATTCCCCATTGCACTAATTGGTACATCCTCCTCATCATCCTCCGGTTCGTCATCATCATCAGGCATTGATCCCGCCGTCTTGCGCCGAGGCAAGCCTAATGGCCTTCTAGTCGCATCGCGCTCTGCACGCAACCGGTCACGTTCTTTGACACGCCGAGCTTGCTCTTTGGCTCGGAGCATGTCTTCATGTTCTTTTTCCACTAGGGTTTTCCCGTTTCCGCCAAGGCCGGGGCGATGGATTGTGCTGGCTACTTTGTCACCAAGCCATCCGGTTGTCCGGAAAGTTGTCGCGGTTGTCGCAGGGTTGAACATGTGCCAGTAGGTTGCGAGGCCGAGACCCCAGGTTGTGTAGAGGGTGCGTTGGGGGTCACAGATGACGTTGACGGGCCCGGGGCCGCCAAGGAGAGTAAGCCATTTGCTAGTTGCGATAGGGGTCCCTTGGGAAATAGCGATGCAAGTGAGGGTGGGAGCGCGAGTGGCAATATCTTTGAGATGCTTTAAGGTTTGAGTTGCGACTAAGAAATGGGTTAGTATATATGTATATGAATTAGGGTTGGCCTGGCTGCTACTTACAAGCACATCCCACACACCGCAAAAACACAACCATAACGATCTGTCCATTTCCCAGGACTAAACGGCCTGATGGGTCATTTGGCACCGGGTCTCCGGGAGCCGGAGGTGTCCCGAGAGGCACAGCAGGCGGTGGGGGCGTCAACCACGGTTGAACTGAGACGGGAAGCCATGCGGACCAGTTTGTGGCCGGTGGCGGCGGTGGCTCTTCTTTCTTTGAGGAGAGGGGAAACGTGGATGACTTCTTGGGCGGATCCATTCCAGGTATGGACGGGATGTTAGTAGGTAAACCGGCCTTCTTAAGGGCCAGCTTGGTGGCTAATGACGAGAACATGGTGATGAGTTTTGTGAGGAAATTGTGCAAACTAGAAGCTATCAAATGAAGCTCCCGAGGGAAGCCCTCACATCTTATGCTTCTAGACGCGTCGCGGATTTATGACGATGATGGCGGGAGCTTGGGCGCCAGCGGGATCAGACGCTTGTTGGGGGTTGAGACGTGAAGGAGGGCCTTGAAACTAGAGGCCTATGTGAGAGACTATTACAGTAACTAGTAAGGTTTGTTGTCTTACAGAACTTCAGAATATCATGAGTCTAGTAGTTTGCGTGTGTCAATGATCGACATTCTACTCTCCGTATTTTTTTTATGGCTTCTTGGTCGTCTTTAATATTGAAATATCGCCAAATTTACTTATCTTTGTTAGTGTAAGTTTATTTTATAGGGTTGTTAACTAGGGTCATTCTAACTCGGAGGTGGATCCCAGATGTGCGAGCTTGATACTTTGATGAATAACCCAGAGTATGACTTTTCACCAACACGCTGACTTTACTTCTAAGGTCTCACTGCTTCCCTTGTTCTTTGTTACCTGTTCTTCACGCCCCGAGCCACTTATGCAGGTGGGTTGCACTCAAGGGCTGACTAAGTCACGATAGAATGTTCTATCTGTGCTCGCCTGCGGGCCCATGACATATGTGTTGATGCCTATCACAGATGAGTGAGTGAACATGAGACTCTCAATGTGTAGTTTGTGAAATCCCCTAGTTGCCGAGAATACATGTTGGTAATTATGATATTTTGCAAAGTCATGCGGTAGTGGCATAGATTCTGATATTAATCGGCCTTGTGTTACAGAGAGGATCTAGGACGAAGGGATGCCGAGGGTGGCCTGACGTTGGGAGGGGGAATTAGTTCGTGGGTGTTCTCGTGGGTTTCACACTGTCGTCGTGTTAGTCCATATTCATGGTCTTTTCTTTTCTTTTGGATGTGCCCATGTTTGCAGGTGGAGACATGCTGGTGCTCTCAACCACTAATTCCTTTGTCTCCTTTGTCGTTAAGTGTTCCGAGAAAGCGTAGATAATATACTTCATTGTTGATGTAGGTCAATCACAATGCTATCCCTTTGTCTTAGTATAACTCACCAATAACGTGTTGAATTTGTGCCTTTTAGTTTTTTGTCGTCATGTAGTCAAGAATTTTGTTGCCAACTATACATATTTAAATGGGCTGCGGCAATACTCTGATGCTATTTTCACTTCCTTCTTAATTCAATGCAACCCGTAGATATCCCGAAGCCTCCTTCCTCATATCCATCCGAAAACAGCCCCATTCACGGTGAATGAAGTATGCACCTTCTGCATTTGTCCATAACATAAGGTTGCGTGGGAATTTGTCACCCACACCTTGACAAAAAATAAAATAGAATGCGGCTTCTATTCATGCTGTGATTTTCGTTGTCGTTGGCTGTTGTGAGTACACCCCTCTTTGTTGTGACATCGTATCCATTGCGTTCTTCATGCTCCGATAGAGGCAAGATTACCACTTCATGTAACTGGTGTATTTTCCTTCAACCACTCCTTTGGACAACTACCCTCATTTTCTCTTCACCCTGTTCTATTGGTTAATCTTTCTTCATGCTTGTGCTTCTTTCGCTGTATCCGTGGCGATCTTTATAGTTGGATGCTCTAACTGTTAATTATTTAATAAGTCCTGTCATTGCTTCTTTACCGTTTCCCCATTTGGCTACGATTAGAGCCCTTCGTTAGCTCGCCCTATCTCTTACCCTAGATTATTCCGGTATGATATTATGCCCCGTTCATCCTTATCCCCGGCCTCCATCATCTTACAACCCTTTCTGCTATCAGTTGGGATCCCGGCCAGCCTACTCAGACTAACAATACTCCCTTGCTTTGGAGCATCGTGCAGATACCCCCGGCTGCCAGAGCATAACGTACAGACAGTGAGATTGAGAGACGGCCAAGCCATGCAACGGTAAGCAACTTCGTTCGCCTTGACCTCGGCGCATTGTAAACGGAGAGATCAATCTAAGGACGACCAGTATGGTACCTATGAAGATGAAGTTGATCGTTGTGTCTTATACGAGTTTGTGATTTATTTGTCCATAGTTAACACCGCCAAGTGCTACGATATAGACATATTATCTGATTGCATATGTTCATATTTCTTTTTCTGCTTTCGGCTGTTATTGACTCGTTACAGATCATTATAATCTGCACTCTCAAGAACCGAAGATTATACTTCTATAACCTCGTAGTGGCCTGTTAAATTACCCACTGTCCTACATCTCCATTGCGGGCGCCTGAAACTTATGCAGAAATCACAAGGAGCCTCAACTTTGCTCCGAGAAGTATTGAAAACACAGGAATATAGGCAATCCAAAATACTATATTGCTAGCTGTATAGGACAGACTTGCCTCACACGTGCCGTGCCGCTGCTTCTGTTCTTCCGAGCCGTTTGTTCTTCCAAGCCATTGGTCTTTTGGTGAGTTGCACTGTCCTCGTATGCACTCTGCAGATTCGTATGCCCACACATTCATTGATCCAGGAAATACGGCCAAGCGTCCCAAGTTCCAAGTTTATTAGAGAAAAGACAACAACCTGGTACGCTCATGTGGCATCCATGGAGGGCCGGATGGTTCAGGTAAATCCACAGAGGGATTCCAGTTCTCATTTGGACCTTATTGATGGCAGGCTTTTTCGGTGTTTGAATCTCTTTGTTAGGTAGTGATTCTTTGTATTGAAGCTGGTGCTGCATCAAGAGGATATGTGCTTGATATGCGCTTACTACTATCAAAGATAATCACTGAGCTGGACCTCAATCATATCCTATTTACACTTATATTCTACTCATAAACAATTGTACCAGAACTGATTCATTCTCTATAGTTTTGTATCTATACGCAAGATAACTTGTTTTTGTTTCTTCCGTTGCCCAATTCTTCTTTTTCTACGTCCCCAAGCCATTTGCAAGAATATTTGAGCTTAGACAAGACCCCTTTACTCGCTATTTCTTTGCCCTGGCCCAGGAGTTTTTGCTTTCTTTTTGGGATATCTCAAACGAATCATAAACAATTACGCCTGCAATTACGCTTCCTTTTTTGGGGGGGTTATGTTTTCTTCCATAACAGTAGCTGTCAATCAGATTTCGGCTCATTGGTTCTAGTATATTCTGGATTGTGCATTTCCATGCCTTATATTGACGATAGATCATCGAGATTCTATATATGCTAGATTGTTTAGTATCACCTGCACACGGCTTTTCATAGAATACGGACAACGACGGACTCTTGGACGGAGTCTCCACATACCGTACTTACCAGATCCAAGTGCATAGTAAGAAGGGAACAAGGTTGGTACCAGATCCTTGACCCAGACGGCAATACCTACCAACTCCCCATATCATATAATTCAACGGCACCAGATCCTTCTCGACAACGCCGACGACAACAGACGAATCCTCAAACCTTGAATTTACCCATTCACTGGGGGATTCTAGGGTCAACATTTTCAGACGCCGAACTCCATGAGACGCAAGAAACAGAGTCTCCAGTTGACCATATCCTCTCTGGCTCTATTTGTGTGATTCGAAGTGTGTTATGGGAGGTAGTATTTGACTAAGAGACCCACTGGATGACATTCCTACTGAGAGTTTGGAAGGAAGATTACGTTCTGTTGAACTGCTGGAAATAGAAGCACCGGAGATTCGACGATATTCGGTCTTTTCCCTGATCCGGGGCTTTATCCTACGGCTACAACGTTATAGCTTTACTATCAAGGGGATTCGAAATTGAGGTGCTCTGTCCCTGGCGTCAGTAGCACTAGGAAGCTGGGACAAAGAGCCGCTCTATGTGCGAACCATTGCAGTATTTATCTTGGTAAGTTGCAAACACGAGGGAAGATTTTAAAACACAAGCACCTGTCTCTACTTTCAAAATTATTTGAGGACACATGGTCCTGCCTGACCATGTAGAAGCATGTTGAATAATGGCAATGCATTTGATATAGCCCTGCTTTGAAGTTTTACTGCAGATAATCCCATCCAGTGGAATTGGATAGCATTGTAGTCATAGTGAGTCTAATGCTGTCTCCATCTGTCCGTGGCTTTTGCTACCCACATTGTAGTGGGTAGTTGTCACAGGTGTGGCAGGTTTTTTTTTTCCTCGATTTTTTTTTCCCTTCCTTTTGCGAGGAAGACGGATTTTGTGTGGGTAGGATGAAGAGCATCAAGTGGATGTAGTAAAGAGGGGGCGACAAACAAGTTGGATGAGAAGTGGAATAGTGGCAGCCAGAGCTTGTCTAGTGGTAGTGATTATACAGCTGCTAGTAGTACCCTTTTGTATTATTTGGAGGCACAAAAGTGGGACTTTAGTTTGTGACAGTGAGAGTGAGAAACCCGGCATATCATGCTGGTGGGCTGTCAAATGTGATGATCCCGCCAATCAAAGCCTTGATTCAGACCGGATGTGGCCCCCTCTTCCTGTTCTCATCTTTACGGACCCATAACTCCATGAATGGATTAGCTGCTGCTACAGAGCTCCGAGTCCCGATATGATAGCCTCAGCTGTGTGTGGACAACTGGGAGACATTTGTGACGATCCATTTTTTCCCTATCTTTTTTTAATTTTTTTTATAGGGTGCTGTATCATTGCCTATAGAGTATATTTTAGCGCGATATAGCTCTACATTGATGTACTGAAAGAGCTACATATCACGACACACCTCTATATCATTGTCCCACAAGAGGCTCGCCCTCGTAGAGTCGATGATACATGTACTGGAACCGCCTGTAGCTTGTATCAGACTGCATCTAAGTCTGTCCATTCACCATAATCCATCCGCCGCCAGCAAGGATAGCCGACTGGACCAAGCTCAGTCAGTGAGTGACCTGACGTCGGTCTCACTCACCGACTTCTCTTGCTGCGCTTCTGTGTTGGTGTGTTGGTGCATTGGTGCGTTGTTGTGTCGTAGTTGAGGGGAGGAGGAGCAAGTGCTCGGTGCTTTAGAGATGTGTTGGGTATTGAACAATGTCTTCTCCCATACATTTAGTTCATTGCGTCCAATTCGTGATGCTATTGTAGCGCTATAGTCTAGGAGTGTCTGGCTGAAGCACTGGCTAACCCGCAAGCCCCAGTTCCCACATTGGCCATTTACCGATTTCAGTTGTTGTATCAGAAAGACGCCGTTTGCCCCCTCGCTCATCATAAGTCGCTGTATGTTGGACTCCTGATTCTTGCCATTGTCTCTGGCTCTACCATTGTCGTAGAAAACTATCCTGGTGTGCTAGTTTGGGCCATTTCCCCCCTCATTTTCACCGGTTTAGGAATCCGATTAGACGTCACAAGATAACTTTGGTAGTTAGCCGTTTTTGTGGCAGCTTGCTTGCTGTTTATCCTCAGCTCAGCTCCTTGTTTTTATTTTGACTATTAACCCTCATTTTTTTTTCTACACACAGCAATCCATACCCGCAGCTCCAGTTTTGAATTGACTCCCTTCTCAGACAAAGCTCTACTACTAGCATCACGCCGGCCGCCCATTGGAAACCCACTATTGACGCCTGCTTTCGTCTAACTACCTCTTCAGCAACGGTCAATTTCAGCATCCACTCTCGAAAAATACACCAAACCTCGCATCCTTTTTTATTGGCTACTGGATCCATCTCCCCCACGACGACCAACCTATACTCCACACCCAGCACATACGCATACGCAAATACCCACTTTACAGAGTGCCTTCTGTATCCACGCTATCCGACAACTACAACCTACCGTTCATTTCCCGCTAGTTGTTACTACCAACTCTTAGTTGTCGTCTATTAGCCTATTGGTTGTGGGCTCTGTCTGGAAATCTCGACAACCACATCCGTAACGAGAAGACCGACGTCGACCCTTCGTCGTCGAAAGCCTTTCTTTTGGTTGCCACATCCCAATACATTCCTTTAGCTTTTCTTCTCTCGACATCGAACCGATCGACAGACAGCCCACAAGCATCTGCCTACTACGATATTCAATTCGTATACCCCTCGTTTTCACAAACGGTCCCTTTGTTACCACCAACCAGCTGTTTGTGTGCGTTGTGTGGCAGTGGAACCTGGCTTCTACGATAGAGAACAACTCTGAAAGACAAGAAGGCTCAAAAACTACTGCTGTTGTCGCCCCTCCCTTTTTACCTTTTTAGTTGTTTGTCAGTAGCGTATTGCTAGTTTACGAGGGATCCGACTTAGTATCTCGAAATCCATCTCTCGTCCCCAGCCAGTACACACGGCCTTGCCCTACACTACAATCAAGTGCTTGTCTTTTGCATTGGCTTGTCAGTGTATACTTGGATCGATTGTGTATGAGTTAAAGCAAGAGAGTGTCTATAACCCCATAACGTGAGTGTTTGGTTGCCAAGCATTCAAGTCTCACGCACACTCTAGTTAGTCTCCCTTGAAAAGAGAGGAGCCTCATCTTCATACAATTCTTGTTCGATAGCCGCTCTACCTGCCGATTCGCAGGCAGTAGAGCCCGAGTATCCAGTAAATGGACAGCCGGTCAACTGCAGCGGCAGACACATCTTATCCAGCTCCAACATCTTGGCCCGCATCTCCCTATACTACATCAATTCCACTCGTAGCAGCGACTCCGTACTTTTTTCCGGCCCCGCCGCCGTTAAACCACGATCAGGCCGCCCTACTGGTCCACCACCAGAGTCTGGGGTCCTATCCCTATCGCTTTGACGCTCTACAGCATTACAACAGCTTGGTTGCACCTGGTCGTGGCGGAGGTATCACATCTCAACAGCACCAGCATCACCAGCATCACCAGCAACACCAGCAACATCAGCATCCCCAAAGTCAACACCAACAGCAAATTCAACACCAACAGCAAATCCAGCAGCAGCAGCAACAATTGCATCAGCTTCATCTGCAACAGGCTTCTGCCTCTTCTGCTGCTGCCGTTCACCATCACGCAAACTCAACGGCTTCGACGTCTGCACAGTCCCAGACTCGTTCAAGTCTGAGTTTCCCGTCAGCGGCTTCTGCCTCCTGTTCGTCATCGTCTCAAGTAGCGTTCGCTTTGAAGCAACAGCAACAACAATCCCATCAACCGTTTTATCAGCCACAGCAACAACAGCAACCACCAACAGCACAATCTCTGACGCCAAAATTATCGACCCCATCACCCATTCCTATTTCGACTTCTGCTTCATCTGGTGCTGTGTCGTCGCCTACTGTCAATTCATCCAGATCTCGATCGGCCTCCAAGGCTAGTGCCACAGCTGTGTCTCCTTCAACTTTGGCTGCGTCTTCAGTGCTTAGTACTCAAGACTCTAGCTCAACGCGGGGCAGTACTGGGCCCGGTGGACATGTGAATAGAACCTGTACAGGCACCTCAACCATATCAACTCTGACGGGCATTTCCGCTACGCCTTCCAGTGCTAGTATCAGTTCTAGCTCATCGTCATCGTCTATATCGTCTGGTAGTCCCAGTTCCAATATCCACAATAAGTTAAGCAATATCAGCAACTCGGCTCGCACCTCCGGTGATACTGGCTCTTCTTCAACGCTTATCACTTCTCCCCAACAACCTTCAAACCCTTGGCTAAGCGGTAACGGACCCTCTCGCACTATCTTCAAAGCAGACGACAAGTCCCGCGAACGGACCTCATCCTCGACTACGGCTCCGGTCCTTACGACCTTTTCCGCACTAAATATCAAAGCGACTGGCAAGGATCAAGAGCAGGAAACTCGGGTTTCGGGGACGACTGGTGATTCCTCCAACAAGGAGGTCAAAACAAAAGCCGTATCGGCCAAGATGCCATCAAAGGGTCAATCAGCCAACGGCAATGCTGCTGCTTCGACGGGTAACTCTCAACCATCAACCTCAGCCTCGTCATCATCAACGTCACTGTCGACGACGGCCTCGGCATCCTCAACCTCCACGGTCCGGGTACCTGTGGCTGGATCTAGTGACAGCAAGGATAACACCACAACCCGGAATCAAGGCTCCGTGCCAACAGCAGCTGGAAGTGCAAGCACGGGTGTTTCCTCTAGCTCAGTCAGTGATAAAAAGTCTGCAACTGGTTCATCATCCACTGATAAGGTCAGTGGCGAACTTGCTCCTCCTAGGGCGACTCTCTCTTCCCGACCAAGCCATCTTCAGAGCCAGCATAGTGCACACTCTAGTTCGGTGCCATCCACACCGCATCAGCATGGGCGCAACTTTTCGTTTGAATCCCGCGATCCGTCGCCTAATGCGACTGGTGGTCACTCACCTCGATCATCATACTCGGAAACCAACCCCTCTTTGCCGTCCCTTCGACCATTACCACCACGTGAAAACCCGTGTCCGTACGAAACATCACAATTCCACTCCCGACGGCGTATACCGTATAGCCGTGGGACGGACCCTCTGGAGAAGGTCGATCTGGATAAGGTCAAGAGCGAGCTCACACCCGAGGAGGACAAGCAGTTAACAGAGGCAATCAACAAATTGTATGCCGAGTTGCTACCCAAGCCAGATGTGGAGTTAAGACGGACAAAGCTAATGGCAAAGCTGGAGCGATTGTTTAACGAGGAATGGCCGGGACATGATATTAAAGTTCACTTATTTGGTTCTTCGGGTAACATGCTATGCTCAGATAACTCTGATGGTAAGTAGAAGAGATGGCGGAAGACTCTTTATATGAAGCAAGGCTAACATACTACAGTTGATATTTGCATTACGACGCCATGGAAGGAATTAGAAGATGTATGCAAGATTGCCGAGCTCTTGCACAGGCGTAAGTTATCAGCGAATCCGGTCACATGACTAGTCTGTAAAAGCTAACAGTTGTGTGTAGATGGCATGGAAAAGGTTGTCTGTATCTCTGGTGCCAAAGTGCCGATTGTCAAGATCTGGGATCCCGTACTAAGCCTAGCCTGTGATATGAACGTCAACAACACATTGGCTTTGGACAATACGCGGATGGTTCGGACATATGTGGAGATGGATGACAGAGTACGACCTCTGGCTATGACAATCAAGCATTGGACAAGAAGGCGAATCATCAATGATGCCGGTGAGTTTGAAAGTGTTGAATTATGTAGTTTTGTTCGTATACTGACGAGTCCTGTAGCCTTTGGTGGTACCCTAAGTTCATATACGTGGATCTGCCTTATCATCGCGTTTCTACAGCTTCGGGATCCTCCGGTTGTTCCCACACTCCACCAGAAGAAATATCCGAGATTACCTCGCAAAGCCGGAGCTCCAGAAAGCCCATTTGCTGATGATGTGGCTAAGATGCGAGGATTGGGGAAAAACAACAAGTCTACGGTTGGCACCTTGCTCTTTCAGTTTTTTCGGTTCTATGGCCACGAGTTTGACTACTCTAAATATGTGCTGTCAGTTCGCCAGGGCAGCCTGATCCCGAAGAAGTCCAAGGGTTGGCAACATGCAGTCAACAACAGCTTGTGTGTGGAGGAGCCTTTTAACACTGGCCGGAATCTCGGGAATACTGCAGATGAGTACTCATTCGGTGGGTTGCATGAAGAGATCCGCAGAGCATTTGATCTACTTTCGGAGGCCAAGCTAGATGAGTGCTGCGAACAATTTGAGTATCCCAAGGAGGAGGAGCGGCCGGTCTTCACACGCCCTGCATCACGACCTGCAATTTTGCGGAGCTCGAGTCAAAGCCATGGTGGAAATCGCGGCCGTGGAGGCTACGGACGCGGCGGCCGGCACAATAACATGCGTAATGGCGGTCCCAACCGGCGATCCTCTAACGTTGCATACGACTCGGTGCCACAGTCATTTACGCAACAGATGCCGAGTCAGTACATGTATATGCTGCCTCAAGAGATAATGGACTACCAGAACTTGGGGCAACCTTATGTGCTGTGCCCAATATATCCACCTGGCCAGATGGTGACTCCTCCCCAGCAACAACAGGCTGCTGGGCAGAACGTCCAGGCACAGGTTTCTCAACAGGCTAGTCAGCCTCAACAGCAAACAGTATCCCAAGGCCCCGGTCAAAACATGCAAGCTCATCAGCGTCTTCAGGCCGCTGGATCTGCCTCTACCGGTGATAGATCAAGAACAAACTCAGTGGATGCTCCTTCTCAGCCTCCCGTGCCCGTAACTGGATCTGGGGTAGCAATGATGGCACCTACTAGTGGCATGATGTATCCGTATGGCCCACTAATGCCAATGATGATAAATCATGCTGATTTCCTGCGTCTTGGGGCACAACGGACAGCCAGTCAAACCCGGTCACAGTCTCAACCTGCCTCGGCTAGGCCAGCAACATCTCAATCGGCTGCTTCTGGATCCGTACCCATTCCAACCAGCGGCAGAAGTGCTGGGCCCACCAGTGCTCCTCGGGATGTTGTATTGGGCGGCGAGGATACCGGGGAGCCCGATGAAAGTGGACTCGATTCTAACATTGTGGCTCATGCGGCGTCCCAAATGCCTTATTCTCAGGTCACAACACGCCGGCCGACTGAAATCTTGAATGAGCGGCGAATGAGGCCCGAGCAATCTCGCTCGCCTTCGCCACTTGGGATCCATCACCGGACACTTTCGGGCAATGGAAGCATCTCATCTTCCCCCCCAGTCTCAAACAACTTGCAGCAATATCCTCGCAGCTTGCAGAGGGCTGCCAACGTAGTTAGTGGGTCATCTACGCTAAGAGCCACTACAGCTCTCTCTCGAGGTGTCGCCACCTCTACGACGACAGCTTCAGAAACGACCGGTGCAGATGATTCAGACTCGACGGGGCTTGGTATCCGACATAATACAAGCGGAGCTACGTCTAATTCTAATGCTAGTGTCACGTCAACCCCAGCTGCTGTGTGTACACCGCCAGCTTCGGGATCGCCTGCTCAAACTCCGGCGTCAGCGCCGCCTCTGGTGGTTAACGGCACCAGTCAGCGGCCTAGCGCATTGATGTCTCCGGGGGAGTTGATGCCTCACACGCAACCGCACATGTATATCTTTCAACAGCAAGTGGAGTATCTCCCGGACGGACGCATTGTCTTTCATTCGCAGCCGCAACCCGGAATGTTTCCTCAGGGTTTTGACTTTTCGGCATATTCTACGTATATCCAAAGTCACCAGCAATATCTTCAACAACAGCAGCAACAACAACAACAACAGCAGCAGCAGCAGCAGCAGCAGGGCCCTATGTCAGCGCCTGTGAGCCAGAATACCAGCATTCTTCAGCCTCCTGTGGCTCCAGCTTCGGCTTCGGCTTCGGTCTCAGGTAAGCAGGGGTCACAACAGCAGGTTCAGCAGGTTCAATCTGGTCCTCAAGTGCTGCCTCCAGTATATGAAGATAAGGCTACTACTGTTGTTAATCAATCCGTAGCATCTGGCTCTGTTCCCAGTTCATCTGGACCTCCTCCGATTCCTACGGTTGCTTCAATTGTTGCTGGAAATGTTGCCGGATCGTCGGGCTCGACCTCCAATGCATCAAAGAAGACGGATGCTACAGTTCCAATGACGACGGCTGCAATTGTTGCCGCTTCCCTTCCGCCAGTTACCTCGACTGGCAAGAACAATAGTGACAGTCACACCAACAGCTCTAGCAAGACTGAGTCTGCGCCAACAAGGAAAACTGAGCATAAGTCGGGCGGGCGAAACCACAATCACCACGGTAATGGCAGTGGTAATGGTGGCGGCAAGCAAAACGGCCACGGCGGGAACAACAGTCAATCGCAAGGATCGTCGAAGTCTTCAGGCAAGAAAGGGCGCGGCAACAATGCGGGTGACTCGGGATCCAAGGATTCCCATGACAAGGATAGCGAAGTGTCGAACAGGTCTCATGGAAACAATGGGGACTCTGGCCGGTGGCAAAAGCCCAAAGGACGGAAGAAGGGCAGAGCTTCAAGTAATGAACGGCATCATGGAAACGGGGTGTCGAGTAATGCAGAAGTCGCACCACGCGATGAGTCGGAGCGGAAAGGCGGTTAGATGTGTAGAAGCGGAAGAGAATATATGGTATTGAAAAGAGGCGTGGCCTTGTATAGTATTGGGTTTTTATATGACGGAGTATCCATTGTGAGGGGTCACATCACTTTGAGTGTTTTTTGGTTTGTTTTTTTGGCTTCCTGGGTGAGTGCTTGACGCATTCAATTGGTCACTGTCATGGGATTGGAGTCTTTGGGACGGATGGAGCGAATTGCGGCCGTTATTATGCACATTGACGGATGGTTAGGGATTTGGATACCCGGACGGACGGATGGGGATGGATCATTGCATCAAATAACATTGGAGAAGGATATTATTAGTTTGTGTTTTTATTTTCTTTTTGTTTTTTAACCTTTTTTTTCTTTTCTTGTTTTTGTATCATTGTTGGCGATAAGGTAGACAATAGGTAGATAGATTGTATGAGCAATGAATGATGATTGTTCTAAGAATCTGCATTCACGTGACTTTGTTTTATACTACTTTCTGCAGGAAATATCTCGATGTTTTATTGGCTGATGACATGACGTTTTCGAAATCTACTCCTTTCCATCAACACGATTTCCTTCTTCATCAACTTCCACAACTTGCTCGATGCCCTGATACGGCGGAACGTCGATCTCGAACTCACTAGCGACCTCCGGAGTAAGGAAGCGGCCACCAATGAAATGGCGACCATTGAAGTGGGAAACGCAGGGCTTGGGCGCTGTGAGGGAGATGAGGACATCGGGGTGGAACGGGGGGAGATCGGGGTCGGGGCCGGAGGCGGGAGACCAAGTAGAGGGAATATCGATGGAGATGACAGGGTGGTGAGTTGTCAGGAGAGGGAGAAGCGGTTTGTAGTTGGGGCGGAGGGGCGGTGAGTAGCTAAAGCCGAAAATGGCGTCGAGGAGGAGGGTGGTGGGGGGAAGGGTGGATGGAAGGGTGGATAGGTGGGTGACGGACGGGGGTAGGAGGGCAATGAGGCGTTTTGTGGTGTCGGATTTGGGGGGAGTGGGGAGGTAGATAGAGGGTTTGTAGCCGTAGGTGGCGAGATGGCGGGCAGCGACAAGGCCGTCGGCGCCGTTGTTGGCGGGGCCAATGAGGCAGAGGATGGCGGGGTGGGTAGTGGGGGGGTAGGCTTGGTAGACGGCTTGAGAGACGGAGAGGCCGGCGAGTTCGATTAGTTGAAGGGGGTGGAATAGGGTGGGTGACATAAGCTTGGCGTCGAGGGTGGCGGCGAGGGAGGGAGCGAGGGTCTGGGGCGGATGGCGGCTTGTTAGAGATGGGGAGAAGTGGTGGATGAGGAGGGGTGGACTTACGCGGAGAGGAGACATCTTGGTGGTAATTTCAAATAGATTTAGCGGTTATGTGAGATTAAATTACTTTCTATATAAATAGACCATTTCATGTCTTGATCATTGTTCTTGGTCATTATATGATATCTAATTCCTTCCCACTTATACACCTTCCCCCACAAGCACTAACCTTCCTCCCTTGTCCCATGGCCAATAGAACCCTTACTAACCCCACCCCACAATTCTCCCGATTTTTCCCCAGAGAATGAAGCACCCGTAAGTGAAACGTTGATCGACGTCATGTCATGAAGACGGTTGATTGCAAATCCCCATTGGTTGTCCGACGTCGCCAAGCACATATACAAGATGGTCGTCAGGATTAGATTAGCCCGGTTCGGCCGGCGCAACGAGCCATTCTATAACATTGTGATTGCGCAGGCAAGGTAAGCAACATGTTCAATATAGACAATCGTTGTCACGACATCTCTACTGTGTTCCTCTCGCCATCCATCAGCATATCTCACCAAACAATCAATAGTGCTTTGTCATATAACTAACCTCTCTCTCTTCTTCAGAACCGCCCGCAACTCCCGCCCGCTCGAAGTCATTGGCACTTACGATCCTATCCCCAAGCGCGACCCGTACGCCATCGATCCGAATGCCCCTCTGCACAAGGATATCAAACTAGACATGACGAGAGCGAAATATTGGCTTGGTGTGGGCGCCCAGCCCAGTGAGCCAGTTTGGAGATTGATGGGGATGGTCGGATTGGTGCCGAAGAAGGTTTGGGGGAAGAAGCAGGAGAGGACGGTGATTGAGCCGGAGGCGGAGGAGAAGATTTCTGAGGGAGTTAAAGCATAGGTTGGGGGTTGATGAAGCAATGGTGTGTATCGCGGATGGAGAGCATGTAGGATATCATGTAGGATAGCAGGGAAACTGTACAATATCAAGATCAATATGAATCAATAATCAATACTCGCTAAACAACTGTCTATCTCTACTATCTAATGCCTCCACATGCATATTTAATGAGTCGCTCCCACAAAGATATTAATCGACAACGACACAACCATCACCGTCAGCCCATATCCTGCCAATGCCAGCGCCATCTTCCTCAATACCCCACTACCCATTCTCTCCAAATCAAACCATTTCCTCCCTAGCCTAGCCTCCTCATCCTCTTCTATGTCATATGTATCATCTTCATCCTCCATATCATCATCCTCCTTTGCCAGCCGCTGATGATGAATACTCTCCGGGTCGCTGATCTTCCAGTAGAACAGCCCCGGAAGGATGAAGCTAATACTAGTACTTCCGGTTGCCCCGACGTATGCCAAAACAGTATCTAGGCTGTGCACTTTGATGGCGGTAATGTAGCTACCAACCAACAGAACTGTTGTCAACAGGGCAAACCTCAGTTCACTCATTGATCCCACGGGATGGCCGGATACTACTGTGGGAACCCCAGAGTTCAACAGAGGTCTAGTCCCGGTCGGTGTCCGGACAGTCTGTATGGGCCCTGCCAGTTTCTCGTTGTAGATCTTGATAATCGAGTTGATCACAGAGTCTAGCGACGCCCGGCACGGATGGACCTGCAGCGGGATCGAAAAGGTAACCAAAATAACGATTGCTAACTTGCCAATAGTGGACGCGACGTTTGGAGTGTACATTCCGATAATGTTTCCCACCACGGAGTTACCGAACGTCAGGTACCCCGTAATAGCAACCAAGATATACACACTAGCGGCCGACCCAATGCTGCTGCCAATAACCATCAACACACTGCTTGGCGCAGGTGACTTGAGTTCATTAAGGATCGAAAACATGTTTTGGTGGCACGTGTAGGCGAAGATAACGACCGGAAGCGCCTTGACGGCAGCAAGTGGGGACTCCCAATGGATAACCCGGAGCTCTGAGCCTGGAGCACCCTCATCAGCGGCAAAGTGGTAGATGACGAGGATGATGAGATAACCGATAGACACAAGAGCGACGACGCTTGTGTATTTGAGGGAGTCCAAACGTTTGAGGAAGCTAAGTGGGATAATGCCCAGCATGAAGGCAGTAACCCAGAATTTGCGGTCCATAAGGTAGTCAATATTTTCGAAATTTGGGTTTAGACCCATCATGACGCCAGGCATGAGGTCGCCGATAATAATGATGTAAGATACGCCAACTCCGAAGCACTTGACCGCAATGGCAAGATCAAAGGCGATGGCTGCTTTTGGCCATGTAAGTTGTGATAAAGCGAAGAACGAGGATGTACCGCGATCGAGGTAGCGGGCGCATCGTGATTGCAGATATAATCCAAAGGCCGAACATGACGCCGACCACAAGATAATGAACACGCCGAGCATAATACCCATGTGCGACATGGCTGCCGGCATGGCGAGGGTTCCTGCTCCGATGACTATAAAGCGGGTTAGCTAGTGACATTTTACGATCTTGACTTGGCAGACTCACTGGTATTCACAAGGTTGATAACACTAGATTGAATCGACGCCTGGCCACCGCTACCGTCCTTTGGCCCTCTTCGCCTGGCGCGTGTCATATCTTCCTCCTCTGCGCTGCGCGAGACAGTTTGATAGTCAGGCATCTGCTCGTCTGCGGTCAACCTCAAAAGCCGAGCGTATCGATGACGTAGTTCGCGATCGATGCTCAGCTAAAATTTCGGTTCTTGTTGGTAGATATTTGTTGTCGGTATATAGATAACGATGGCTGTCGTCTAAATATTTGGTGCTGTGATAAGCTATCGATATCAATAATCCTCCCGTTGCACAATGCGACACAATGAGTCTCTTTGTAGTAGGTGAGAACAGAAGTGAGGAGGCCACTGAGTCTAAATAGGCGGGTGGCTTGGCCCTTGAGGATTGCGATTCCAGTGGGTAATCACTGAAGATGGCCTGGGGACTATGTGGGTCGAAGGGGGATCGCCGATGAGCCACAAATGAATGAATACAAGTCAAAAGCAGGAATATGAGGTTGTGAGAATGGCTGATCCAAGGTCCAGTTATCAGGAGAAGGTTGATGGATTTCTTTTCTTTATTCTTCACCTATAGAAATGCAGCCTTGTCATGACTAATTTCCGTGGCTTGATCAGGCAGGAGCTCTCGCGAACTTCAAAAATGGCAGGTGCTTAATCATGAAAGTTACGCCGTGTCTTCTTAAGATTTTTCAGTAGCTGAAGGTGACTGGCGTTAGTATCAGTGTCCGGATATGAACTCATATATTAAACAGCTCCTCAGTTAATTCAGTTAAACTATTGTATCAACACAAGAAGTCTTTCACGATCATCTCCAATTATCAAACATGGATTGTCACTGCCAATGTTGTCGCATGCTAATTGGCGTGAATCATGCTATAGCAGGGGCAGAATCCGGGGAAACTTGCCAGGACCAGACAACTATCGGTAGGGTCAATATATAGGGTTATTTAATATTGGCTTGTTCCAGTTACAAAATCATCTTGGTATCATTAATCATTATATAGCCCTCCGATATTCATTATACATTGTATCATGTCATCCAACTACAGGTTCTTCTCCTCAACTCTCGCTCTCTCCTCCCTCCGAACTGCCGCCTCTACTCTTGCCATCCTCCCCTCGGCCTCCGCCAGCCCTTTCATTCCATTAACAATACCCCCCTCAAGCCATTGTCTCACAACCTTCTCACTTCTGCCCCTCAGCTCAGCAATCTCTGCCGCTTGTACCTTTTGTACGGCGGCGATCTTATGCATGCGGTCAGTTTGGGCAATCAACGAGGCAGATAGCGCGGGATCAGGAATCGGGGTGTCGTGGATTGCGGAAAGGGCAGATGCCGTTGACGGGAAAGATGAAGCGGACGAAAGGATTATAGATGTCAATTCCTCAGGCGAAAGCTGGGTCGGCGGGTCAGAAGGGGGTGCCGTGTGGAATAGTGAAGGATGTGCTTTCTCTGTATCGATATATAGTTAGTGATTTGTCCTCTGTAGTGTCCGCATGAATCATTCTACCTACGAATGCGTAACAGCTCTCCGTAAACCCTCACTCTGGACACTAAGCCATTCAACCTGCGCTCAATGGTCTCTAACCGCTTTGCTGCAGGTTCAACATCAGTGTCATGAGGGACAGCGGGCGTCTGGCTGCCGTGAATTAGGTGTTCAATGCGGAGAAGACGGGATTCGAGTGAACTCAAAGAGTTGAGAGTTACCGCGTCAAGAGCATCGGCAGTAGTGGAGGGGGCAGCGGCCATGATGGGCAGTGTATTTTTGAAATCGTGGGGGTGAGTGTCGGAGTCGGCGTTTGGTAGGCGGGATGGGGTTAGGGAGCTACAGCATGAGCTTGTGTTATCTTATCTCAACAGCTGACAGAATTGATTTCTGCCAGCCGCCAACTATGCCTGGAAAATATTAACCCTATTTAATGAACCCTTATATACACCGCCCAACTCAGAGCATCCATGCACCTTCTCCCAAGAATCGAAAGGGTCGTTTTATTGGACTGGATCCGCCTTCCAGGCTGGTGAAACAAGACAAGGGGTTTTTCATGTTCCCCTGCATGAGAAGTCCGGTTAGGCCAGGCCAGACCAGGCCAAGGCCAGAGGCACAACGATAGAGTGGATGGGGACTTTGATTGTATGAGAAGACATAGGACAAACATGGAAGAGGTAACCGGGAGAGGGTTGGCGAGTTGGTGGCCATCGAAGAGAGATGCAGAGGCGAGCCACAGCGGTTATACGACGGAGCGGAGGGATATTGAACACTTCCATAGTGAGTTTTAGGTTTGTCATGGCAAAGATTTAAAAAAAAAAGTCTCCGAGTATCATCAAACCTCTACAACATCACCATTATCTCTCCTACCTCCGGAACCACCGGCACTCGACTCCGAAACCACCTATCATAAATGCCGTATTGCGTCTTGCCCTGATCTATAACGGTAACTACTAGCTTATCCTTTGCCGCCACCAGCAGATATATCTCTAGCCAATCAGAATGTGCAGTTGGCTGAGAAGTGGGCGGAGGGTCCTGTGGGGATTACGATAAACTGGAGTCTCTGAGGGAAGGCACGGCAGTTTCAGAATTGGGAGGGGAGTTGGGAACGAGGGCTGACCATAATTGAGAAAATGTGGTTCGGGTGAGAAGATGGGATGGGGTTAAGTGTTTGGTCCAAGAAAGCGCTCATGATATGTTGGTACTTTAGATACTTACGGTGGATTCCAGGCTATGGTACAGTACATATGCTCATCTCGTACCTACATGTAATTAATGAAGCTGCATGTGCAGGGTTCATCACAGTCACTACACGCATATCGAGTTGCAGTTTTTTTTTTTTCGTCCGGATATGCGTGGGATATGCGTGCGTATGCGCCTTCCTGTGAACTAACTTGCAGTAATAGCATGCCCAACTGCCCAACTGCCTAACTATACCTTCCTGATAATTGTCTGTGTTTTATTTTTTTCCTCTTCTTTTCCTTTCTGGTAGGAATAACTAAAACAGGCCAGTAATTGGTGAGTGGCGGGATTTGGAGGAAGCAATAGAAAAAAGAAAAAAGGTACGCGGCAACTAGTACAAGGTGGAATGTTCTTTAGGAATTCTTTTTTGGGAGGACTTGATATATATAAAGACCCGGTCCAGACATTCAGGACTAATAGATACCATGGGAATTCGAGGGCTTCAGTTGTGGATATGTTGTCGGCCCGTTGATTGCCGATTGAAATAAAGACATGCTGGCAAAGGTTCTGGCAACACGAGCCACATGATACCGTCTTCTTAATGCATCTTCCCATAAGGTTTCTTTGCATGAAGCTCTTCCGAGAACCCATGTTTTCCAAATCAGTAACCATGAGCATGTTTGGCCAATCTCTACTGCTCTGTGTATCTGTATTTTAGACTGTTTCCAACCAACTTTTTGGTCTCTCACACTCCTAACACACTAGGAACCCGGGTATAACACAACTCTAAACGATATCTGTCGCCGTAGCGAATACCATGAACGCATGACTATCATCTACTAGCAGATCAGGGCCAATCTGGTAACTACATAATTAGGCTGGGCCCACCGCGACCAAAGCTTTGGGAGCTTACAGAGTTGATGAGGACTGTTTGTATTTGCTTGAGATTATCGTTATAGACTCTTTATGTGACTGTGGTTATTGTGACTTATTGACTAGTTTTCAACACACACACACTCGTGGTGATTAGGCAATTTGCATGGTGGCTTCCTCCCCATAATCCATATCTTGGCGAAGAAAAGCTAGAATTAGCAACTATTTTATATTTCCAGGCGAATATACGATATCTTCCCTTTCTTCTTTTCCATTTCTTTTACTATCAAGTCTTATAAACCCATTCCTTTTGCTCACCTCCAACTTCTGCTCTGGAATCTACTTGCCGTCCGAGCGACCCCCGTTCCCTTCTTTGCGTTCCTTGTTCCCTTTAAATCCAAGGCTGCTTATTGTACGAAGTAGCGCACAGCAGAGACATACGAATTGACCACCCTTCAGTCAATTTGCTTGATTTATTGCGTTTCTTTTTTCAGTTCTTCTATCTTGCTATTCATATTCTTGATATCCGCTTTCTTTTTTTTTTCTTTCTTCCCCCCCCCACGGATTACGAGACCTTGAACTCTGGTCGTCTTCTTGACACTTCTCTAAAACAGGAGAATATTGCATCTTTCTGTTCGGCATCTTTTTCCTTGTTGCTAAAAGCCTCAAGTCGACGAGTCACTCGCTCATTTTCACGCTCATTTTTCCTTCTTTCTTTCATTATTATTTCTACCATTCGAATTCTTACTTTTTGTATTTGAAGTTGTTGATAACTGCCTTTGTCCGAAGCCAATAAACTCAACCCCACTCAACTATCGTCACTCTTTATTCCCCATTTATTTCTCCGTCGCTCGCTCTCTAGAAACAAAGCAAACCCATTGAATTTACAGCCTGGAAATACATCGTCATCTACGAATACTTCACGACAACCAACGCTAGCTATATAAATATCGACGGAATTTGTCCTTGTAACACGCTTTCTTACAACAGCCTAGTCACCTGTAGTCACCTGCAGTCTCATCACTTGGTGTTTCCATTGCCTGATTATTGGATTCTGTTGGCTTTCCGTCCTCATTCTTTTGTCTTTTTTCAAAAATCCGGCGGTTAATTAAGCCTTTGCTTTATTTGTTATCACTCTTCAACTTCCTCGTACGCCAACTCGCACAGCGCCGTCACGTCACACACTTGCGCGCTTTATCTTTGTCGGTCCTCACCCGGTAGTCATCGTGATACCCGCGGCCGTCACCTTGTAACAAATAGTTACTAGCTTGAAACTATACGAATTTAGTGATCAAGGATTACAAATTTCTTTGTACCGGACCTTCCGATCAATCCCAAGTCCGACGCCGTGACTCCGACTCCGCTTTATTCTAAGCCGTTATCACATATACGCACGTCTGCTTTAAGACTTCGCTCTCCTGTCTCGATTGATGCAAGCCTATTCGTCATCACCTTCGCTACAGAAGATGGAAGGAACTCGTCAATATGGTCGTCGGGGTGGTGTCAATGTTGGGAATGTTGTTGGTGATCCGTTTGCTTTGGCGACTTTGTCGATTGCTATGGTAAGTAGCTGGAGATTCATCTAGTGGAAAATAGATATGAGAGAATAGTGTGACTAACTGGTATCTAGCTTGCTTGGGTGATTTGCTTCATCTCTAGTATCGTTGGACAGATCCAAACTTCAAACCGTGCATTTCCGCCTTTTGCTTGGTGGACGATTGTCTACCTGGGTTTTGAGATTATGGGTATATACTTTGTTATTGCATCGGATGCCATTCAGACGTACCATGTCGCTGTTGTTGGATACTTGTCGGCTGGGCTGATTCTCGGATCATCGTCTGTGGATGGTCTGATCTACTCGAACCGCGGTCCGTTCCAGGCTGCTGCTGCTGGTTTTATCCTGTTGTGTATTGTTCAGGTAGGTGCCTTACAAAACCCGGAGTTTTACATCTCCTTGTTTGATCCTTTGCTAACCCATTATTATAGATTGTCTGGATTTTCTACTTCGGCTCCGCGCCCTCCGCCGTCACCCGCGCTTACATTGACTCATTTGCCCTTGCCAAGGAATCCAACAGGAACCAAAACACCATGGCTACTTATGGCAATACCGGACGTCCTGAGACATCCACATCTGTGCAACCTCCCCAAATGTACACCACCTCTGCCCAACTCAACGGGTTCGAAAATTCCTCTCCAGTTCCCAACCTGTCTGCTGCTGGTGCTCGTGCCTCTGCTAATGGCTTCGGCACAATGAGCACGATGAACAAGTCTGCAGTCGGTGGTATTGGAACTGACGCGGAGGTTGTCCCACCGACAGAGTACCCGTATCGGGCAAAGGCCATCTACAGCTATGAGGCGAATCCTGAGGACGCTAATGAGATCTCGTTTTCGAAGCATGAGGTGTTGGAGGTTAGTGATGTGAGTGGACGATGGTGGCAAGCGAGAAAGGAGACTGGTGAGACGGGTATTGCGCCAAGTAACTACCTTATCTTGTTATAGAAGGGTGATATGGTGCAGACGAGAGCGAAGATGAAGTTTGTTTCTCTTATGATGATTGGGTTTTTAGGTTATAGGGCGTCCCATTGGATGATGATTTGGAATTTGGTGTAATTCTTGCTGTTCCTAGAGATGTTTTTGGGGTTTGTTTTATACCTTTTTCTTTTTCTTTTGGTTTTTATATCTTCGTTTCTTGTTTACTATCTTTTTGGTTTTTTTTGTCTTTTTTTTTGGTTTTTATTTTGTACTGTTTTGTTCATTTGTTATGTTAAAGATCCGAAGGAAAAACAAGAAACATGTGGTCTATGGTATCGAAGATCAAAGGAATACATAAATTACAAAATAAAAATTCCATGATATCATTAATCTTCCCTCTCTCCATTCTAAATCTCCTGTCTATATGTCTCTTTCATCGTCACCTTAATTCCTCCGCTCTCCTATTCCAACCTCTTCCTCAACTCTCTTTCCTTCTGCATAACCTCCAGCTCTAACCTCTCTACACTATATTTCAACCCCTCTTTCCTCTGTTTCAAAATCCTCGCTCTCAACTTCGCCTCACCCTCTAGCTGTCCCTTGCCCTTCCTTTTATTCTTGTTCCGAGCCTCCGGACCGCCATAGTTATCCGCCGCCGCCGCTAGCCGACCCTTTTGTAAATCATGGCGCGCTTTCAATGTTTCAATACGTCTTTCTATACGCTCTAGTTGCCGATTGGCGCGGGAAAGAAGCCGGTTGATGGATGGTGATAGCTCAGAGCGTAAGGAGGCTTCAGCGGCGGTTAATGTTGGGTGAGGGATCAATTCATAGTGCTGATTTGCAAGTTAATTGACGATCTTGGATAACGGTTTGGCTATTATCACTTACTCGGACCGTCTTGAGGACGGTTATGAGACGGGGGAAGTCAGAGACGCCGGAGGATAATGTATCGACAGAAGAATTGAGGAAAGTGAGAGCAGAGCGGAGAGAGGTAACGGATGGGGTGTATGCGGACATTCTGAACACCTTAATAATCAAGGGCCTTTCATTTAACTTAAGTTTTGAGTTCTGTATTAATTTTCCAATGGCACTTGGTGTGAGAAAAGTATGTGTTGGTAACAGTATTCACGTTGACATAGCTTCGTTCTCATAATACATGTCAACACAGCCAAACACGAACCCTGTTCCCGTACGCGTTGATTGCCAGATATATTCACTTGTATCACTTCACTGCTAAACAGTAAACAGGCCCTATGGCGCAACGGTAGCGCGTTTGACTCCAGATCAAAAGGTTATCCGTTCAAATCGGGTTGGGGTCATTCCTTTTTCTTCCCGGAGAGAATCATCAGTTTTTTTATTGATTGATATGTTTTTTTGTTGTTGATTGACCAAGTGACCCGAAGAACTTTTTTTTAGCTGCAGCCAAAATTAATCGTACTTAGTCTCAAATTTATGGTCGCCGTTCAACAAGCAATAGGCACTATGGCCGAGTGGTTAAGGCGCACCCCTGCTAAGGGTGTCCGTTCGCGGGCGCGTGTTCGAATCACGTTGGTGTCGACATTTCTTTTTTGAATTTTTTTGAATTTTCTTTCAATAGCTCCAATGACAGGATGAGTCTAGCTTCTAGGGTCTATGACGAATTTGCGATGGTGGGATGGAGGGGAGGGTATGAAGTGACTGTAATCAGGATGTAAGATACAGTTTGATTACACAATTCATTTATTTCTCTTGCACCTTTTACTTTGCTTCACAAGGGACGAAAGAGGTCTAGTTGTTTCCCATATAATTTTAATGGAGGCTTTTGGCAGACTCTTGGATCTTGCCAAAAGGCAAAAGATCACACTTAATGGCTTGCGTCCCGAGTTGATCGCTGGGTCCGGTGCCGGTATGGTTGCCACTAGGACAATTAAAGTACTTACAACTCTCATATATCTCTAAATATGACTCCAATTTCTAACATGCAATTTAGCCTGGTGAGATCCTCGTGACAGTCCCGTCGAACACTTTGAGATCACGAGACACGGTTGATAAAAATATCGCCAAGAAACTACCCAAAGACTTCTCTGCACATGGCCTATTAGCTACGGAGATCTTACTAGATACTGCAGTTGACTTCCAGGCTTGGAAGGCTGTCTTTCCGACGTTGCAAGACTTGACTGTTGGCATGCCAATTCTCTGGCCGGAAGCCCTCCAGATGCTTCTACCTCCAGCATGCAAACGGCGCCTGGAGAAACAGCGGGCGGCAATGGAAAGTGATTGGGGGGCAGTCAAGGGTGTTTGGGACGTCAAGTGGGAGGACTTCCGGTATGCTTGGCTGATTGTGAATACCCGTGGGTTTTACAACAATGGACGGGGGATGAACAAGTATACTGTACGGGATAGGTTGGCGTTGCAACCTGTCGTTGACTTGCTTAATCACGCGGAGAGTGGGTGTGTTGTGGAGTTTGGAAGGGTGGGATTTACGGTGGCGGCAGAGAAGGAATACCAAGAGGGGGAGGAAGTGTTCTTGTCGTATGGTGCGCATTCCAATGACTTTTTGTTGGTAGAGTATGGTTTCGTCATGGATATCAACAAGTGGGATGATGTATGTATTGATTCTGTGCTTGAAGGGTTGTTCTCGGAAACGCAGAAAGCCAAGTTGGAAGATAGGGATTTCTGGGGGAAGTGGGTGGTGGATAAGAAGACACCAGGGTGCTACAGGACCCAGGTTGCATTACGGAGTTTGTTATTGGGTGATGGACGGTGGGAGAGGGTTGTTGGTGGAATGGATGAGGCAGAGGACGTCCAAGGCGATGTTGACAGGATGATATTGACGGCAATTAGAAAGATGAGCGATGAAGCCAAGGGTGTTATCGAGGTTCTCGCCGAGGAGAAAGAACTTGATGAAGAAGAAAGGACAGGCTCAGAAGATCAAAGGAATCTACTGGAAAGAAGATGGGTACAGATTGAAAAGACACTGGAGGTCGTCATTGGTCTCCTGACAAAACCTAAAGAGCCCAAGATCGAACCCAAAAGCACAAAATAGCAACCATCCGTTAGGTGAAAAATACAAAAATGCCTGCATTATAATATTGTCATTACCAATGCCTAGATATTGTCCTCCTCGTGACCACTGCTATGTACCACATACCAAGGCATCTCTATATTATCCTTCCTTCTCAGTTCCTGCCTTTTCTAACTATCTTTGTACTACTTCATCCTTCTTTCGTACCTTCTTTTTATGCCTATACATTTATGGTTCCTCCCGTTCTGGCCGTTGGCTTCTGGCCACAGATCGGCGTCCTGCATAATGCGCCTTCCCATCTCGAGTCTGCAACCACACGACGTTGTTTCTTTCTTTGTGAGGTCGTACGCAGGTGTCTGGTCATACCAGATGGTGAAGTCCGAATGTTGTACGAGAAGAGACGAAGAAGGCAGGAAATTGCAGTAGTTACGGTGGTTGTGGTGATTGCGGTGGTTGGGCGGTGGTGGTTACACGGAAGGTTGTACGGAGTCGGGGTTTTCAAGAATGTGCGATGTATGTGATCTAGAACATGAGTTCTGTCTCTTGTATGTCTCATGATTGGAAATTGGAAGGTACCAATGCATCATAATATTAGCTATTGGTTACAGTCACATATTTCAAGTTGGACTATAGGATTGTCGCCAACACGTCATCGAAACTGCCGATGGATTCATACATAAGTATCTAATAACAGAAATCATGTTACAATGCAAGCGTCAGATTCTTTTTTGATAATATGGATCCACAAGAAGACAGAGAACTAGTCTCATCAATGCCATAACGATGGCCACAATGATCATGGCGATGAATCAGGGCAGGTTTCAGAGTGCCCTTTTCGGATATTCCCCTTAGACTCTCTGTAGTCAAAACTCGGGACCAAACATCGTGGTATTTGCGGGATATTTAATTGCTACTGGAATAATACAATACTGTTTCAACCCTCTGAACGAGAAACAAGCTCACAGAGGTTTTTCCTGACACCAGTCATGATCTCATCCTGCAGAAGATGCACATGGAAGGTGCCCATAATGCTTTGTTCACGTCTGTTCTTTCTGCCCTTCACCGGAAAGTGCAATGTCACGCGGTTTCTAAGGATAAGTAGGCGTTTGTGCAAAGGGCCAAAGAGAGTCTTGGGGTTCTGAAACGTTATGGTGTTGATGGACACAGGGGTTAGAGTTGAAAGCCAGTGAGGTCTTCTAAGCAGCGACAGCTAGTACTTTGTCTATACAAAAGCCGGTGTTTGGTCTGGAGATCATAGCGGTAAACAGTATATTGCTAGCGTTGACAGCCGGGTACACTGTGTTTCCTGAAGGAGGTTACAGTGAAATAACAAGCTTGTTTAGCTTAGCCGGGTTAATTGGTGATCATCGGCTTCAGAGTTCATAAGGATCTACTTTCCTTTTCTTTCCTTGTGATCATCTACACTTCATATCACACGAGGCAGGTTATGAATCCCTCGGAAGAACCTCCGTAGACACCGCCAGTCCAGACCGCTTGTTGCTTAGCAAAAGCGATAGGCCAGGAAATGATTAACATTCCCCCCAAGACACACAACAGCCCAGGCGAGTATTGAGTTACTTGTGGACTGAAGGAAGGATTCATTCATTTACAACTACCCTTGATCAAGAACTTGGGAAGAGTGGTATGGCAACGGGAAAACTGTGGCAGACAAGAAGGAAGCCAAGCTATGGTAGATTTTATGGAGATGTGATTGTGGATGGTGAACAACGAAGAAGATCCGCTAGAACAAATAAATGGGATGAGGGATTACGGTGAGTGACTAGATGTAGTTGTTCTAGGTAGCGGCCAGCTTATGAATGTGAAAGCCCAGTCATAATTTAAGGCCATCGTCGATGTGATAATATACTTCTTGGCATCTTGATGTGTTGTCAATACATAAATTATCCCATCATCACATTCAGTCCAATAGACAAAATCCATAAACAGTTGCCTATCAATTATGATGTCGCAAACTTTTGGTCGTATTGAGAGAATACGCCCCCGATCCCTGTTCCTATTGGACAACCCATGGGGTGTTTCCCTATCCTTACACCACGCGGTCAACGCAGGAACTATGATCCACTCTTTCCTCTTATTTTTTTTTTTTTTTTCATTTGGCTCTTTCCATTGACGGACGGTATTGTTCAATTTATGGTATGTAAAGGCGCCTTACGTTGGTTCTTTTGGAGTTTGGCCAGAAGGGGAAGGAGCGGAGGATGAAAGAAATTTATGGGTGATTGTCGGGAAAATTCCGCCAATGGACAACAATCGGTCAACATGGCCAAAAGAAGTATTGATGTGGAATGTAATGGAGATACAATCTAATTAATGTAAGAAGATATATGAAATGGATGTGCAAACTTGGGATAAATAGATAATATGATGTAATCACAAAGTAACACTGACCATCATGTTACGCTAAATTTTCCAAATACTATTTTCAATTCCAGTAATGAAACTTAACTATAATCCAAATATCATAGCGATTTATGGCATTCTTCGTGTAAGTGGTCATAGATAGGGTTAAAGAACACTATAGCATGTATAAAAACCCTTGTGAATTTGCATATCCATGTTCGCCTCAAGGGCCTCTTCACCTAGTTCCTTCGCGCCAACAGTAATTAAACTTCCCCAAACTCAAAATGAAATACGCGACCATGTGGACAGCCCAGCGTCAAGCTCACGTAACCTTGAATTTCGCGTGGGTTTTAGACCTTGGTCATGAGAAAAGGGAGGGAAGGGTAGATGACAGGTAAACAAATGAGGGGATTGAATAATTTGCATTCGTCATAAGGTATTGGTATTGATGGTGTCATGTACAAGCGACGAGCATGGGATAGAGGCTTGCTTGACGTAAAACACAGGGCTTTGGGAATGTTGGAGATGTTAAGCTCTTATTTCGCTTGAGTGTTCCTTTACCTGCTTGCATATTGATATTAAGGGCGATCATGTAAAAAGACCCAAAGTGCATTGCAGACTTAGCAACAGAGGCCTATTCGAATTATAGTAAACAATCATTCCGATCCCTTACCTTGTTCAATTGTAGTCAACTGTCAACTTGAGATGAAAGACGGGAGCGGGAATCAAAGTCAAGTAAGGCATCTCTCAAATAGGGATCTTATTTTTCTAGGGACTCCTGTCAAATTGGATTACTAGTAGGAACCTCGAGGATGAGCCCAAGGTCTTGATGGTTGGTGGGGACAATAGGCTAAAGTTTATCAGCTAAAAGGTTTTTGCGATATTGGGATGAACATGAGAGTGAGAAATTCGCGAACTGGGTGCCCTTGATCTCTCAAATTATTGACGATGGGTTATTGAGTGAGCTGTCGAGTAGTGGTGATCTTTGTGGTACAGTTGAGAAAGTACATCCATATTGAAGTTAATGAATGGGATAGAGTATTGAATTTACAAATGAGGTAACTATAGTTTGTACTGCCCCAAGTTCATCCGCATGGAATCCAGGCAGGTGGGTAGTTGGGTAGTCTTCTCACCACAGTGAAGAACACCGTGATTTTCATATGATCGCAAGGACAGCTCAGTGGCCGAGGCTCGGGTGTCATTGGCCACTGACCTCTAGAACAGAATGCCACATTGATAAGTCCGTGGATGTTTCCATTTGGTTATTCTGGCACTCGCCTACAACGGCATTCACCTGTAATTTCCCGCATGATCACCTGGAGGGAGAACAAGGGCATGAGAGGGCCTGGAAGTGGCTACATATGAGCCAGGGTAGATGAGTACAGGGTACTTGTTTGAGAGTTGGAAAACATGGGGAGACTATGTACTGGATACGCCCAGAAATGTCAGGTAAGGATACTTGGTGGTGCAGAGTGTACATTCAGGACCGTGGTATGGAAACGCATTCAGCAATGAAAGCCAGGTAATCAGCATTCTTCCCAATGGCACCATCTTGATTTGTCTCTCCCTAACATGCCTTCTTCATTGAAGCAAAAGAAGAGGGCCAATGGGTTGAGTAGGGTATGTACATATCGTGAATGTTTCCATGGCTGTTTTAGCGTCTATCAGATCATGGGCAAGTTTCCCTGTATTCAATAACGGGGCCAGACCGACAACGATCGGCCTAGCTTATAACCCCAGAATCCAAAATCACCAACGCCCCCCCAGCTGCGTTTCCCCTCCGAAGGAACCCCGGTGGCGGACAGGAAAGAGATATATTCGATTTTTCCTCTCCACCAAAGCTGATTTTTTTAGATGCTCACTACTACCCACATTCCTCAAGGACTTACTGTATTTGGATTGGGCTCATCGAGTCATAGGACGAAGACTTTTCAGGCTGCAGATATTGTGGATTAGCGGAGTCCGGGCGGACTGAATATCCACTGAGATGCATATGGGCGGCGGAAAGGAAGCCGTTTGGTAAGGAATATTTGAGCTTTTTTCTTCTTTTTTTCTTTCTCTTTCTTTTCTTAATTATGCAGTCAGCTTGTGTTGAGATATATGTCTGACTAACAGTATTGGCTGTTAGTCAGTATAAATGCCGTTGGGCAGAAAAGGGTACTTTGTTACATGCTGTAGTAGACGAGATGAGGCACTTGTTTGGGCTCTTTTCCGTTGTCGAAGCTTCCGTCTTGATGTCCAGCTTTTGTGGATACTTACTGCTGATTTCCATATAAGTGACAATGCTCCAAGACCAGCCATGATCACTTAACAAGCGAAAGTCACGCAAGAGTAATAGTAAGTAGAACCCCAAAGCCCTCACTGTAAAAACAAAATCAAATCACGCTCGGCGTAGGTGGCCAATCATCTTCCATCAATCCCACCTTTTGCCATTCAGAGTAAACCCACCCCATATGAATCCAAAGCTCACACACCCTCCCGGTCAACAATTGCCCTTTAAGGAACAAATCCAGGAACAATGTGCCCCTGGTAGATGGATTCCACTGAAATCAGGGCACAAATGGCTCTCATGGTTAATAAAATACCAACTTTATTGTTACATTAAGCATTATGAGACTCCCACGGACCATGGGTCCCAACGCCCATTCCATCTGTGAAAATTGAGACAACGAGCAAATGAACCAGCGGCCCCTGGCCTGCCAGTTGGGTTGACTCTGGAGAAGTGGGCGGTAATTGTAGGCAAGACTAAGAGGACTTGCAACTAAGACTGCCAGGTGTTGAATGTATAAAGGTCGGAGGACCCCCGGGTCGTTTAACTCGTGTTGTTGATTCATGATTGATATCTAACATCTCACGATTTACGTTTACGGATCTTTATCTCAGGCTTGCCTTGATTGATTACGATTGCTGTGCTTTCACCTTCACTTCTCACATTCCTTACAAACACCACACTATTATATCCACCTCTTACTCAACACACTCACATCTTCTATTCCCACATCTTCTACTACAACCAACATATTCAAAATGAAGTTCACTACTCTCCTCCTCGCCCTTGCCCCCGTCGCCATGGCCCAGGAAACCGGCACCTCCACCCTGACTTCCACCATGACCCTCACCAAGACCCTCACTCTCTCCCGCGCTCGCACTACCACCACTAGCGTTGCCGCCGCCACTGGTATTTCCAACTCCACTGTTGCCTCCACCGGTTTTGTCTCCTACACTTCTGCCGCCCTACCTACCGGTACCGCCGCTGTCTCGCAGGTTCCTTCGACTGGGTCTGCTGGAGTTATTGGAGTCTCTGGTCTGGTGATGGCTGCCGGTGTCGTTGTTGCTATGCTGTAAGATGCTATTATGAGTTATTATGAATACACAACAAAACCAAAATGTCACTTGACGCTTCTCTGCCCAGTTGGGATTCACTTTATTATTCTTCTTCTTTCTATCGCGGCATAGTCTGCATTCTTTCTTTCTCATCACTCGTTCAGCCTCTTTTATCTCCCGACGAGAGCCATATTCCCATTGACTTTATACCCTCCTCGAATCCTTCTAATCGACTCTTCTTCTTTCTCTCGTCGGCCGGGTTACAATTTAAACAATTCTCTTCTTTATTTTTCTTTTTGATGATCATCTTGTTAGATGATTTGGATCCCATTTATTCTTTCGGCAATTTTGTAGCGTAGTGCTATATATGCAGTCACGATTTGCTTTCTTGGTGGGACGGTTTTCTGGATTGGGTGGGGTGGTTAATGTTATTGGAGTTATTAGGTAGTTTCAATCAATCTTGGTTTTACCGAGCATATTCTGGATATATTTGTGGTGATTTAATGTATTGGTCATAAACATGAGTTGCTATGAAGTTATGGTTGACAAGGGAATGCTTATGGGTAAGAGACTCCATGTGGCTGTCTTCTCGCTTCCAAAGAGACAAGAGCCCTTGCCAGATCAACATTCGCTGTACCAGCTAATGGTTTACATGTCAAGACACTAAGGAACATATTAACATATGTTAATTCAGGTACTCGTAAGCTTATCGCTCGGCAAAGGGTCCTTGAAGGGATTAAAGAAAAAGAAGAAAAAATAAAGCTAAACCGAAAAAGATAAACGCCCCAGGCGGGACTCGAACCCGCAACCTTTGGATATCATCCTACTGAATGGTTGTAAAAGTCCAACGCACTAACCAATTGTGCAACCAGGGCATTTGTTGAACTGTTTGTTGAAAGCCAGGATGTAATGAGGGTATATATGCCTGGATATCAAACCCCCGTGGTGTAGTGCCCTCGTGGTGTAGTGGTTCTACACTTGGAGGTCTTCCTGACTTTGCACAGGAAAGGCAGTCGGTTCAAATCCGGCCGGGGGCACCAGATTTTCCACTAGTGTCAGTCACCTCCTGGGCGCTATAGGAACTTGTACA